>OY992877.1:67238909-67441409 GCA_963921405.1 Cepaea hortensis | reverse complement strand
AAGAGAGAGCACGCAATGGAAGCATGCCGGATCACCAAAAGCCAAAAAATTCAAGTTACAGGTTTCCGCTGGTAAGGTTATGTTGGGCGCATTTTTTTTTTTTTTTTTTTTTTTTTTGACCATGAAGGGCTATTGTTGGCCGACTTTAAAGAACCTGGTGTCAACATCAACTCTACCCACTACTTGCAAACGCTAGACACGCTGCAAAAAGTCATCAAGAATAAACGACCCGCCATACTTTCTCGCAGTGCGATTTTGCTGCACGATAATGCTCGTCTGCATGTCACAAAGATTGTGCATGAAACATTAGCAAGGAAGAAGTGGGAAATTCTGCAACATCCAGCCGATGGTCCTGATTTGTCACCATGTGATTTTCAATTTGTTCGGACCCCTAAAAAAAAGCTCTCAAGGAGCAACGATTTCACACAGGTGCGCACGTAATGAAAGCGGTAAACACTTGGTTCAGTGAGCAACCACAATCCTTTTTTTGCGACGGTATTCGCCGCCTACCTAAGCAATAGGATGCTTGCCTGAATGCCTACGGCGACTTCTTCTGACCAACCCATGGTGCATAATTCATTCAAAATGAATGTTTTGTTTAATTCTACCATACATGTTAATGTTTCTTTCATGCTTTTTGTAATAAAGCCATTGGAACGGGTTTCAAATGAACGTCCTTTATATGTCAGTCTGGCCTTTCTTCGGAGTACTGAGTGTCGGCCAGATCCCTTAGTCACTACTCTCTGTCGTACCATTCTCTCCAGACCATGATACAGAATAGTAGTTTTACAGAAGAATGTTACGCATACAATGGGCAGCCAAAATGAGCAACCTAAATGTTCTGAACGAGGCCACGACATAAAGAAAACTTATCATAGATATCAAGAGACTGGCATCATTTGGTGGCCACGCCAGGAGAGTAAAAAAAAAAAACCTTTGAAATTAATGGAAAGAGAGGACAGGATACGAGTGAGAGAAAATTATAGGCGATCTAGAATTATGGCATGGATAGAAATATTCATATGAATTGATAGATGATAATAGTATTAGAAAACAAGAGGTGTAGAAAAGCATGATCAATCGATTAATTATGCCAGTTGGCAAGGTATTTTATGATTTTATATATTGCGACGTTCTGCAAAAGACCTGCTTCATTATATATATATATATATATATATATATATATATATATATATATATATATATATATATATATATATATATATATAATGTAGTAGGTCTTTTATTAAATAATATTTTGAACTGCTTGTAGTTATCAATCATTATAATTTGTTTCTTCAAATAAATGTTACTTTAACAAGGACAAACACGTTTACTTATTTAACTGACGTCGCAGTGTCTCTCGCAGCTGGTTCTTGTTCAAATCCAAGTTCCATTTCTGACTGTTCAGAAATCTCTCCACAAACTTCTCCACACGCTGAACCAAGTTGTGGTAGGCGGGCTATGGAAGTCAGAAAGGGATTCATCAACATGCAAAATCATCAGAATTAAGTATGTCAGCCTTTGAGCTGACTGTAAAGCTTCTTGAACACTCCATTCCACAGTTGTCTGTCTTGTGTTTTCTTTAATTATATGTGTTTCTGCGTTGATAAGTATGTGCATGGTTATCTTAAATATGTTATTCTTGGTGTATACCTTCCTATTTTCATTTTATGCCCTCCAGTACTCTATTTCGTGTTTCTTTGTGGCAGTGAAGACCACATAATCAAGCTTCTGTAGGAGCAACTGAATTCCGTTTCTGTTGGTAATTATTCTTGTCTCCATAATCCAATCTTTAGTCAGTAAGAATAATAAAGGTGACAAAAGGCATCCTAGCCGCACTCCTGCTCTTATTTCAAATGTGTCCACGAGTTAACCCTCATGAAAAGTCTAAAAAAATATACTGTACAAATGAAAAGTTTCTAAGCAGTTCAACTTCAAAAGTGTTTAAAAGTCTAAAATTAAACTTTTCAGTATTATACTTTTAAACACCTTCGAAATTGAACTACTTAAACTTTTTCTATAGTAATTCCTGTAGTACTTTTAAGTTCAAAACATCTTTCCTTTAATTTTACTCCTTTAATTCTGAACTCTACTGAGCGTAATCTTGCAAAGAAATCAACAATCAGCTGAAAGATGCTGATGTTGACAGCGAGTCCAAGGATATGCAAAAACATATAATTCTGAACTGTATGTATGGTTTAAATTAAACTTGTTCTTCAGTAAATTACTAAATTCACTCTAGTTAGCACATATATTGATAGCTATACCTTTGTATCTACATCAGCCAGGCATTCTTTCCTAAACTGATCAAACAATCCTGCAGATTTTACTTTACTGATGACCTCTTCGATTGCGTGAATGTCTTTCTGACTTAACCCTGACTCGCTTCGCTGTCGATTTTCTGGCTCCATAACCGCTACCGCTCCAACAGTGCACAACTACAGGTTCCAGTTGCCAGGGAAATGTCGCGCAATGAAGCACCAATAATGAACGCACTTCATAAGGGCAACAACTAAGATGATGAACAAGTTTTGCACCGCGAAATTTACCATTGTGAATGGGCGAAACCCTCCCCCCCCCCTCTCTCTCTCTCTCTCTCTCTCTCTCTCTCTCTCTCTCTCTCTCTCTCTCTCTCTCTCTCTGGCCCATGCAATTAGTATTTCAAAATAGTTTGAGTATCTTATTGTTTCTCTCATTTGAGGCATCATGTTAGTGTCTAGATGTAAGGATGTGTGGGTGGGTGTTAGTTAGTTAGTTAGTCGCAGTTCCAACTTCACAGCAACGGGTCGTCCCCATTATGCTCCGTTCCTGTGCCAGTGAATATCACACAAAACGCTCCTCACTGCCCAATGTGAAAAGTGGAAAAGATGTGGGTGTGTATGTGGGGGATGTATTTGTGTGTTGGGGATGTGTGTGGGGGATTATGTGTGGAGGGGTTGTGAGTGGGAGATGTGTGTGGGTGGATGGGGGATGTGTGGGTGGGTGAAGGGATGTGTGGTGGGTGAAGGGATGTGTGGTGGGTGGGGTTGTGTTTGTGTGGGTGAGGGATATGTGTTTTGGTGGGGGATATTTGGTTGGATGGTTGGAAGTATGTGGGTGTTGGTGGGTGGGGGTTGTGGTGGTGGGGAATATGTGTGTGGGGGGATGTGTTTGTGTGTGGGGGGGTGTTTGTGTGAGGGGTATGTGTGTGTGTGTGGGGGGGGGGGATTATGTGTGGAGGGGTTGTGAGTTGGGGATGTCTGTGGGTGGATGGGGGATGTGTGGGTGGATGGGGGATGTGTGGGTGAGCGAGGGGATGTGTGGTGGGTGGGGGATGTGTGTGTGTGTGTGAAGAATATGTGTATTGGTGGGGGATATTTGGTTGGATGGTTGGAAGTGTGTGGGTGTTGATGGGGGGGGGGGGGGGTTGTGTTGGTGGGGAATGTGTGTGTGGGAATGTGGGGGATGTGTGTGTATGTTGAGGGATGGGTGTATGATTGATGGGGGGGGGGGTATGTCTGTGTGGACAGAGGTGTGTGTGGGTGAGTGGAGGATGTATGGGTGGGTGGTGAGGGTGTTTGTAGGTGGGGGATGTGTGGGTGGGAGATGGGTGGGCAGATGTGTGTGTGTGTGGGTGAGGGATGTGTGGTGGGGATGTGAATGGGGGATATATGTAGGGGGACGTGTTTATGGGTGGGGTGATGTGTGGGAGGTGAGATTGTGTGAGTGAGGGGTGTGTGGGTGGTGGGGAGGTGTGATTGGGTGTGGGATATGTGGGTGGGTAAAGGATGTATGTGAGGGTGGGGGTGTGTGTTTGGCTGGGTGGTTGGGGTGTGTGAGTGATCCTGGGTGGGGATGTGTGTGAGGGGATGTGTGTGTCGGTAAGGAGATGTGTGTGTGTGTGTGGGCGGGGGTGTATGGGTGAGGGTGTGTGGTTAAGGGATATGTGGTTAAGGGATGTGTGATTGGGGGATGGGTGACTGGGGATGGGTGGGTGGAGGTTGTGTTTGTGGGTTAGTGTGTGTTGGTTGGGGGATGGGTGGGATATGTGTGGGGAGGGGGGGGGGGTTCGGGATGTTTGGGTGGGTTGGGTGAGATTGTATGGGTGGGGATGTGTGCAAGTGGGGGGAAATGTGGGTGGATGCGAGCTGTGTGTGTGGGTAGGTGCGGGATGTGTGGATTGGCGGGAATATGTGTGGGTGGGGGATGTGTGTTTGGCTGGGTAGTTGGGGTGTGTGGTGGGTAGTGAAGGATATGTGGGTGGGTGAGTGTTGGTGGGTGGAGGATGTGTGTGTGTGTGGGTGGAGAGATGTGTGTAAGTGGGTGATGGGTGGGTGGGTGCATGTATGTGTGCCTGTGGGTGTGTGGGTGGGTGGCGGATGTGTGTGTGGGGGATGTGTGGTGAGTGGGAGATTTGTGTGCGGGTGGTGAGATGTGTGTAGGTGGGGATGTGTGGGTGTGAGATGTGGAGGATGGGTGGATGGGTGGATGGGTGTGGGAATGTATGTGTGCCTGGGTTGTGTGTGTGTGTGTGTGTGTGTTTGAGTGAGGTGTGTGTGGGGGATGTGTGGGTGGATGGGATATGGGTTGGTGGGTGGGGTATGTGTCTCATAACATGGTAATATGCATTCTTTATGTTTACAACATTATTTTGACAATGTTTTTCCCTATGTGAATGTATTATGCACTGTTGATGAACGAAAGATGAGTGATTGGGAGGGCCGAATGTAAGACGGGCCTGCGTGCCCAATTTGTTACCCTATGGAAATAAAGTCCGTTTGTTCGTTCTTATTTGCATTAAGATTTGTAAACGTTTATGTATTGAAATTGCTCGAATTTCCGAGGAGTTCAAGGCTGACTAAATATCAGTGTCATTTCTGTGCCAGGACACGTGTGTGTAAGAGGAAACGTGCAAGCAGACAGGCTTGTGGGATTGACTGATGTAGTGAGCGGAGGAGTAATGGACGAAGCTGAAATGAAGACGTTCAAGGAGGCATCACGAGTAAATGACTCAAGGGACGAGCAGCTTTTAACAGATTAAACACATCAAGTCAAACGGGATGAAGTTATACAGATCTTCACGGAAGCGGAATGCGGGGAACCAAAGAAGATGAGTCAACTAACGCAAAACGTATGTCGTTAGTTGCCGATGATTGCCGATAAAGGCTTGTCACTTCAATATCCTTTGTTTTCCGTAATTATGTTTTGTAAGGCTGCCGTATACTTTATATTTTTTATATTATATACTTGTTCGCCGCACTGACTAATGGCCTCACCCGTAACCAATAGGTATCCTCACATTTTTATTAGACTGACGAGGTATCTCAACCATAGACTGCGGCGAATTCTACGTAATCTATGTCGACGCTGTGAACAACTAGGATTATAATTAAATTGTAAAAAGACACAGATTATGGTCGTCACTAGGAAGAACGAAATACCACAATGTAATATACAAGTAAATGGGAATATTCTTCAACAAGTGAATAGGTACAATTATCTCGGAACAGTAATAACATCTGATGGGAGATGCCTTGAAGAGATTAGAACAAGAATCGCCATGGCAAAAGTAGCCTTTAGCAAGATGAAACACATACTGACCAATAAAAAGATGTCAATTGAAACCAGAAAAAGAGTGTTGAGATGCTACATAGAACCTATACTTTTATATGGATGTGAAGCTTGGACAATGAGCAGTCAGGCTGAAAAACATCTGATGGCTGTAGAAATGTGGTTTCTGAGGAAAATGCAAAGAATACCATGGACAGCCAGAAAGACAAATGAACAAGTCCTTCAAGAAACAAATGAAGATCGCAAACTGATTAGAGACATTAGACGTAGACAGTCACAATTTTTTGGGCATGTTATGAGAAGAAATGATTTGGAGAACTTGGTGACAACTAGTAAGATCGAGGGGAACAGACCAAGGGGAAGACCTAGAGGCTAGTACCTGGATGGCTTGGCTTTGTGGCATGGTCGAGACAGAAACACGGAGCTGATCCACGACTCTGGTGATCGAGTGAGATGGCAGAACATGACCGCCCACGCTTATCGGCAATGCACATGATGGATGGATGTCGACGCTGCTCAAGATGATGATAACTTGATGGAATGTAATCAGAACGTATCATCATCATCATCATCATCATGTATCACGCCTATAAGCAGGTCAGTTATGGCTCGCCATCCCACAGGATCACCGTGTATTGGACCAGGCCTGTGTTCCTGTCCCGATTATGTTATGTGGCCGAGCCACCCATTTATTTATCTCTTTGCCTTCCTCTTGCTGTTTTCCACAGCAATATTTTCATTTATCACCTAGTCATTAAATGTGTTTTTCTTCATAATGTTCAACAACAACAAAAAATATTGACTGTTTAAATTTAATTTTTATAATTAATTAGCGGACTTCATTTGTTTCTTGAAGGATTGTCTCATTCGGAAAGAGACCGAGCCATATGGGATTTAAAACCCGGTGCAATGAAGTCGACCCTGTCGACTTTTAAGCGACTTTTTTTTTTTTTTTTAGGATTCTCTCATTCGTTTTTTACCCCATGTCCGTGGTATTCTTTGCATTTCCCCAAAAAATCACATTTTCATTACGGATTTTCCCCCCGGCTTGTCTTATTTATTTTTTGTTTTCGATAGCTTGTTCAACCATCCTGGGTTATAATTGGTATATATATTATACATTGCATATAGTTTATTATTATTATTGTGTATAATTTTTCATATGTGCAGTTTTTCAACATATGTTGATATTGATCTATAATGTATGTATAATGAGACTGTCTATCATATGGTTGAGAATGTTTATACTGATTATCATATTTTACATATAATTAAGTATTCATTTTGTATATAATATTAGACACACTTCGTTTTAACATATGTTATATTACTTAGAATGTATGTGCAAAAAGGTTCTGTCCTTTTTATAGCTATGACCGTTTATCCTAAATATCATATAGTCAAGCATTCATTTGTATCTCATTTAGTCAGGCATTCATTTGTATTTCATGCCGCACAGACATTGTTTTTCAATGTATGTTATATTAACCTATAATCTATGCGAAAGATGTTTCGTTGATTAAACAGTTGTGAGAGTTCATGCTGACCACCATCTTCCATGAACTGTGTAAATCTTGATCTTTGACCGATCCATCCATCCATCATGTGACATGCCGGTAAGCGTGGGCGGTCATGTTCTGCCATCTCTCTCGATCACCAGAGTCGTGGATCAGCTCCGTGTTTCTGTCTCGACCATGCCACAAGACCAAGCCATCCAGGTACTTGCTTCTAGGTCTTTCTAGGTCTGAACAATTATCTGCTTTAACCGATAGCCCTCAAAATGTCATATTACAATTCCCACGTGTATCTAGGGGTTTTAGTTCTATTCACATATTGTTTAACCTTTCCCCTCATCCCTCTGGAGTCTTTTTCAGCTTGCCTGCTTATTGTCCGTGTTTCATGCCTACATAACAGTATAAGTAGCACTTCAACACTCTTTGTCTCACTGCAACTGGCAGCTTTATATGGGCGAGTATGTTTTACACCTTGCAAAAAGCTACTTTTCCATAACGATTCTTTCTCTTAACAGAACATAAATGTTTTGCGTATCCTTTTACAGGACTTAGCTGTCAACAGCAGCATCTTTTCAGCTGTCTGTTGATCTCTTGGCAAGATTACGCTCAGTAGTTTGCCATTGCTTTCTGAGCGGCCGGCTCAGTATCCGCAAGTCACGAGCGGGGGTCGAACCACCTCAGTTCTCGCTCCGCTGCGAGACTCTGCGTGGTAAACGGGATTACAGAGAGAAAGTGTTGTAACCCCACAGCCAGAGAGACCGGCTAACAGAACATAGTAAAGCATAAAGTCGTTGTGAAGATCTACAAATACAATATCAAACGGTCGTCTTTGTAGGGGTGTTGGATTCCGTGTGTACAGGCAAACATACAGAAAAAAAAAAACAAAGAAGGTGTAAAGTCAAGAGGATCGACTTCATTACGCCAGGTTTTATCCCATCTTTCAGGAAAGCTGCCTTTAGAAAGCGTCGCACAATGCTCGAACTTCGTAAACCCCCCCCCCCCCCCCCCCCCCAGAGTTTCAGAGAAAATTGCACTCGTAAACCGAACGGCGGAATCCGGAATCAGACCCAAAACCTCGAGAGGGGGAGGCAGACGGATACGAAAAAAAAAACCAAAAACCACCCCAAAAGAGGCAGACGGATACACACAAAAAAAACCAACAATGAATGCACAATCGCTCAAACAAACTTTATTTCAAAGCACATACACGTCTTGTCTCGTCCACAAGCTTGACCCGGATGTTAAACTAAACGTGTAACTATATAAAATCTTTGTCTTTGCTTTACATTGTTCATTCTGTAATTGCTTTAACTCGTGACCGTATGCTTTCGGTATCTTAATCCGTGTTCTCTATCCTTACATCATCACCATCAAGTGCCCTGCCAGCTGGCGTAGGCGTTCATGGCTCTCCACAGATCTCGGTCTTTGGTGTTCTGCATCAACTCTGCTGCTGATATTCCTCCATGCCACCGTCTCACTCCATCCAGCATCATTTCTCTTGGTCTGCCTCCGCCTCTCTTCCCTTCGATCTTTCCAGTTGTCACGATGTTCTCCAATGCCTCTCTTCTCATCACATGACCGAAGACAGCTGTTAGTTTCTTTCTTATTGTTGTATATAGTGTTCTAGTTTCATATGTCTGTTTCAGGCACTCATTGTCTCTTACTCTGGAAGCCCAAGGAAATCGCAACATTCGTCACAGGAACCACATCTCTGTTGCTTCTAATTTCTTCTTAATGTGTTCATTTACATTCAAAGATTCGTGCAGCAAAACTGGTTCTATATAACATTTCAGCACCCTCTTTTCAACATTCAGTAATAATGACATACTGCATAAGATACTCTTCATTTTCTGAAATGAGGCGTTTGCTTGCCCTATTCTGCTCTCAATCTATGTTTTACGTCTTCCATCTGATGTTATAAACGCCCCTGGGTATTTAAAATTATCCACTTAGTTAAGAATTTTCCCTTCTAATTCTATGTCACATTTTGGTGTCACCATTTTAATTGATATCACCACTGTTACTGTTTTCTTGATATTCAAGGAGAGTCATTTCTTTGCACTCTCTATTACTATAATGTCCAGAGAGTGCAAAGAAAGGACTCTCTTAGTGTTATTACTCGACAGGTTGTTACACGCATACATACAACATGACATATGGCTTCTGACGCCTGATTTTGTCTTGAAAGTTAATGAGAAGCAATGGTCAGTGTGGTCTTTTGTCTTTTTTTTTTAAAGTAAAACGGGGGGTTAAAGGAAAGATAGTCGACTTCAATGCACTGGATTCAACCCCAAATCCCCCTCCCCCTTTCTCTCTCTCCCCCCTCTCTCTCTCCCTCCCCTCTCTCTCGCTCTCTCTCTCTCTCTCTCTCTCTCTCTCTCTCTCTCTCTCTCTCTCAGACAGGCAATGGAAACAGGTGTGGAGACTGAAAAGATGCAGTCGTAGAGGAGGTCGAGGCAGAACAATTATGCTGGATGTGAAATGATGATGTGTACCCCCCTCACCATGGGATGGATAGTTGCTATACCGATCCAAGCTGACAGTTTTATTTCCACAAATCATTTTAATACACCATAAAAATGTTTGTTAGCTTTCGACGAATGTGCTTTCTTGTGTCGTCAAAGCAGCGTGTGTAATATGAGTATATAACACTTAGTTTTCCTGTTATATCATCCGTTCGGCACACGTTTTGCTCAAAATTACACTGAACAATCAAATGACAGTTTTATTGAAAAGATAAATCTGGTTCATAAAGGTATATGCACTGATGAGTGTAAACATGCACATATGCTCATCGTTTGACATAGAAATCTAGTCAGTTGCAGTCTTGAAGAGCGTAAAACAGTCTACAGGTGGCACCAAGATACAGTATGCCAATTAGCTAGTATACTAGTATTCCCCTGTCTTTCAATGTCGTCATTATCAGGTACGAGCTGCTGAATATTTTATAGGAGTCGTTAATCTAAGTCATAAGCGTTCTCTAGTAGTGTTACGGTAACACCGTTGTCTTGTTAGGTTAAACAACGTCATAACTGGTGGCCTCAGATGTCTTGTGTAGTTAATCTAATCGCCTTGTTTGTGTCTGTTCGTGCGCGTGTGTGGGTGTGTGTGTGTGTGTGTTTTAAGTGTCATTGGGGCAATTCAGAGCCATTCTTCAAAGATAATTCTGAATGTAGGGTACGTCAGAAACCAACACAGCATTCAATACGCATATTGGGAAACCAAAGATGCAAAGAAAACATGACGTGTCATATAATCGTAAACAGAGTACGTAGGCCAGCATTGTGACTTCCAGAGACATCTCGTTGTTTTCTATTCAGAATTCAACCTTTGAGGCTACAGAAGAAGACATTATGTTCTTCGCCTACGATGTATTGTGGGTTCTAAGCAGTGTCAAAATATGCACTGCATAGATTGACCTCATCATCATCATCATCATCCAGTGCCTTGTCGGCTGGCTAAGGCGATCATGCATCTTCACAAATTGCGATCGTCGACGGCATTGATCAGTTCGTGTGTTGACTCCCTTCTGTGCCATGACACAAGACTCAAGAATCTTATCAAGCTGTCGTCCTTTATCTCTCTTTCCGTAAATCTTTCCTGTTGTCACGACATGTTCCCGTTTTTATCTTCCCATAATGTGCCCCCCCCCCCCCCCCATACACACAAACAAAAAACAAACAAACAAACCTAGACTACCTCTTTCTGGTGTTTGTGATAAGTTGTCTTTGCGACTCAGCTTTCCTCAAAATGCCCAGTTCACTCATTTTGGCTGTCCAGTTAACGGTCTAGTTGGTCATGCGTCGAAGTACACCTGTTCTTGCAGCGAGGCGCTGTCGCCATTTGGAGGTGACAGGTTCGAATCCCGGTCGGTAACTATAGCTTTCAAATTTTATGTTGTCTAGTGCGTCCTCTAAAAGTACTGGAGAGTTTTGGTCAGAGACCATAACTTTATGAAGGGAAAATCCCAACTGCACCTCCCCGTGGTAGAGGATGGAAACACACTACGGTGTGGCTAACACAGCTCTGGGGACCGAGT
The DNA here is from genome assembly GCA_963921405.1 of Cepaea hortensis. Classification (NCBI taxonomy): domain Eukaryota; kingdom Metazoa; phylum Mollusca; class Gastropoda; order Stylommatophora; family Helicidae; genus Cepaea; species Cepaea hortensis. The sequence goes on along the minus strand of OY992877.1, from coordinate 67,430,303 downwards.
ATCCACCGGAATAAGTGGACAACTCTGCAGCTGAGCAGAGCAGGGCACTCACTTGTCCTTACAGTTGGAAATGGCTGTCAAAGGCAGAGGTAAAAGACCACCATGTGAATGTGGAAGGCAAGGGGAAACCACCACATTATCTTCCCAAGACTTCATGGCAAAACATATGCTGTCTTAGGGCATCCTCGTCCGGTAGGGACAGTCATGAGCCACAGGTGACACCAGACCGTCATCCAGCTACTGATGGCAAAATCTTAACTAAAATAAATAAATTTAGAGTAGGAACATGGAATGTTAGGACATTAAATGAGCTAGGAAAGTTGACCAATGTTCTAAGAGAGATGGATAGCATGAAAATGAATATACTACGCGTTAGTGAGATGAGATGGAAGGGATCGGGCAAAATTATAGCTGACAATCACACAATAATTTATTCTGGAGGGGATACACATGAAAAAGGTGTCGGAATAATATTAGACGAAAAAACAGCCAAGTCAATTAATGGATACTGGTGTATTTCAGATAGAGTTATTATGGTAAAAATCAAAGGCAAACCAATAGACATAAATATTATACAAGTATATGCACCAACAGCAAGCAGTCGTGATGAAGAAATACAACACTTTTACGACGAAATAGAAATGGCGATGGCTCAAATTGGATCACAAGAAATAAAGATAATACTTGGTGATTTTAATGCAAAAGTAGGAAAGGGAAAAATGGAGGATGTAGTGGGGAATTATGGTTTAGGTACAAGAAATGAAAGAGGGGAAAAGCTAATAGAATGGGCAAATATCAATGATATGATCATTGGAAACACATGGTTTAAACACCATAAAAGACGACTGTACACATGGATAAGCCCTGATAAGAAAATACGCAACCAAATTGACTACATACTAATTAATAAAAGATTTAGAAATGCTTTAATTAATGTAAAGACAATGCCTGGTGCTGACTGTAATAGTGATCATGTACCACTATGTGGACAAATAAAAGTAAGATTAAAGAGAGGGAAAAAAATGGTTAAGAACATGAGACTTAATAAAGAGGTTCTGAAAATAGATAAAGAAATGCAAGAACAATACAGAGTGACTGTGAAAAATAGATACAATGCAATAACTAAAATACAGAGTATAGATGAACAATGGGAAATGTTAAGGGACTCCATTCATCAAACTAGTAAAGAAGTATTACCGGAGAGAGGCAAAATAGCTAAGAAAAAAATGGATGAATGAAGATATCTTAAAACTGATGGACAAAGGAAAACAGAGTAAAAATGACAAACAAGAATACGCTAAGATAAATAAAGAAATAAAAGATAAATGTGGGAAGGCTAAAGAAAGTTGGTTAAACGAGCAATGCAAAAAAATTGAATTAAATTCCATTAAAGATACACAAAATATGCACAGACAAATCAGTGAGCTTACAGGAAGAAAAATAAGAATAAATACACGGTGTTTGAAATCAAAAACAGGAAAGATAATATTAGAGGAAGATGCTATAATGAAGAGGTGGAATGAGTATATAAGAGAATTATATGAAGGAGAAAGGGAAGAATTAACAGAAGATAGTAACTTAGAAGGTCCACCTATTCTGAAAGAAGAAGTCGCTGACGCTATGAAACGTATGAAGAAAGGAAAAACAGCTGGGCCAGATGAAATCACAATAGAAGAATTAGAAGTATTGGGAGAATTTGGAGTAGATATATTAACCAAAATGTTGAATGATATTTACAGCAGTGGATATTTACCCAGTGATATGCTGAAATCTGTATTTATAGCTATACCAAAAAGACCAGGAGCAATTTATTGTGAAGATTTTCGTACAATTAACCTTATAAACCATATCACTAAGCTTCTACTCAGAATCATAATGAGAAGAACCAAAAAGAAAATTTAAATGGAAATTAGTGAAGAACGGTATGGATTTGTGGAAGGAAAGGGCACAAACAATGCAATGTATACATTACGGACACTAATAGAAAGGTCACTAGAGAAACAGAGAGACATATATTTGTGCTTCATAGATTATACTAAGGCATTTGATAAAGTAAAACATGATGAACTGATTAAAATGTTGGAAGATATCGACACTGATGGAAAAGATTTAAGAATAATAAAGAATATTTACTGGAACCAAGTAGCAGCAATTAAAATGGGAAATAAAGAGGGTAGTTACGAACAGATAAAGCTAGGAGTACGACAAGGGTGTGTCTTGTCACCAGATCTTTTCTCCCTGTATAGCGAAGTAATAATGAGAGAGATCAAAGAGATGCCAGGAATACTAGTTGGAGGTTATAATATAAATAATATACGCTATGCAGATGACACAGTATTGGTGGCGGATAATTCAACAGACCTACAACAATTATTAGACGTTGTAGTAACAGAGAGTGCAAGGAAAGGACTCTCCTTGAATATCAAGAAAACAGTAACAATGGTAATATCAAAGAAAATGGTCACACCAAAATGTGACATAGAAATAGAAGGAAAATCCTTAACCAAGTTGATAATTTTAGATACCTAGGGGCATTTATAACATCAGATGGAAGATGTACAACAGAGATTAGGAGCAGAATAGGGCAGGCAAAAGCCGCATTTCAGAAAATGAAGAGTATCTTATGCAATAAGTCACTATCACTGAATGTAAGAAAGAGAGTGCTGAAATGCTATGTAGAACCAGTTTGCTGTATGGCAGTGAATCTTGGAATGTAAATGAACAAATTAAGAAGAAATTAGAAGCAACAGAGATGTGGTTCCTGAGACGAATGTTGCGAATTCCTTGGACTGCCAGAGTAACTAACGACGACTGCCTGAAACAGGCTAACGAAACTAGAACATTATATACAACAATAAGACAGAGACAAACAGCTTTCCTCGGTCATGTGATGAGAAGAGAGGCATTGGAGAACATCTTAACAACTGGAAAGATCGAGGGGAAGAGAGGCAGAGGTAGACCAAGAGAAGTGATGCTGGATGGATTGAGACGGTGGCATGGAGGAATATCAGCAGCAGAGTTGATCCAGAAAACCAAAGACCGAGATCTATGGAGAGCCATGAACGCCCACGCCAGCCGGCACGGCACTTGATGATGATGATGAGTGCGTCCTCTAGTCTCTACTTCTTTCTTCTTCTGTGAGCGCCAAATAATACTACGTGTGTTTGGTTGTGTAACGGCCATGTCTAATCCTTTATGATGTGAGTTGAGTCAAAAGCCGACATCATTGCACTCGGGGCATTCTCATAAGCGCTCAGTCATCAACTTCAACAGCTAGCGTAGAGTTCCAGTACTAATGGTGCCTGTTAGTCTGATTATATGTCCACCTTGCTTTACCTCTGAGTGACGATTGTCTACCAGATTCTCAGACCACCCCCTCTTGTCGCATTCTCTCGAGACCATGATAGTCTATCTGTTCTTCTGCATTATTCACGCGCTCTCAGAGGGCACATCACCACATCTGCCTTATCATAATTCGTTATAAAATATATCTATATCTTCTTCTTTACAGTCTGTTGTTGGCACGTATACTTATAATATTATGGTAATATTCAGAGGTTTGTCATGGAATGCCACTAATAATACTCTATCTGAGATTGTCCAAAATCCTTTAACTATCCTAGCACTCATTTTATCCAAAAGTATGCCAACTCCACTTTGGCAGTTCTTCCCTCCTAGGTAAATAATTATATACTGATTTAAATATTCCCCCCCCCCCACCCACCCACCTCCATACCTGGCCATTGCATTCCACGTATCCCTAATATATTTATTATTTATCTTCATTCTTTCTATTTCTTTCTTGATATTATCTAACTTTCCATTCTGGCTAAGTGCTCTGACATTCCATGTTCAACAATTAGTGTATTTTTAACCTTTAATTTGCATAGTTACTTGATGCTACCGGGTATCACATGCAGCACATGATGCTCCCTACTGAGCGAGGAGACTCCATTGGAATTCCCATTAACGTCGTTATCTTTATCGATTTTGTTTACGGGTATAATTTTCTTGGGAAAAATGCAGCAGTGGTTTCCCCTTGACTTCCGCCGGTTTGTGTATGGTTGACTACACTGGCCTTTGACTAAAAGGCAGCCCCTGCAAGGCAGCAGGGAAGAAGAGGTTGGTAAGTTATATATGGCTCCTCTTACCCGCTGTTAGCTGCCCCACCAACTAACTTGCCTTCTCTCAGTGACCACCGCCTGTGTTGGTCCACGGCTGCTTATTAAAATATTCACAGCAAACCTCTAGACCAGAGGTTCTCAATATTTTTGGCCCGTGCCCCCCTTCACCATATTTTCAGAACGTCATTCCCCCTTTCGTATTTCCTACCTAACAATCCCGACCCCGCCCCTACACAGTATACGTAATAATGGAAGCTAAATTTAATAGCACATGCTAAAGCAAGTCTAGGCGTCCTCATAAAACATGATTTGTGGGTCTACTTACTTTATAAATTGAATTTTAGAAGGGTGAGACGTACAGAACAGTACAGTATGAAGGGAAAAACAATATCAAGTAATCGGTTCTTGTATTAACGCGATCTTGAAATAATCTTACCCCCCCCCCCCCCCTGGAAACCCTAAAATTCCCCCCTGGGGGGAATTCCCCACCGGTTGAGAACCACTGCTCTAGACAAAATATCTAGAGGCCACTCCACCATCCGCCACCCGGTGGACGCACCTAGTAGTTGGACAGGCTCCTACCCCAGGTCTAGAGACCGCATATAATAGGGTGCCCATGGACTATCTCAGGTATATGTTTTTAAAACTCCTTACTGACCTTCTTATCATCGGATGGTTAGCTAGTACTTAATGTGGTAGATGGTCACTTGATCCAGTGGCAATACATCCAGGTTAAAAAGTCGCTTAAAAGTCGACAGAGTCGACTTCATTGCACCGGGGTTTATCCCTCATGGCTCAGTCTCTTTCCACACCGCGGAAAGCGTCGCACAAACTCCGTAGCTCTAGCAACGATCCCCAGGAGTCTCCGAAAAAATGCACTCGTGAACCGAAGGACGCGGCCCGTAATCGAATCCACAACCTTCAGAGCCCGAGTCAGACTGCTTGAGCACTTCGCCACAGAGACTCCTGCTAAAACTACAATACAATCATAGAACAATCGCTTGATTGGAAAGGAAAGGCATTCTTAATTGTTGAAGATATTATAATGCATGGGCAGGTAGAAGAAACAGGTCATTGCCGGCGCGATACAAAGAGAACTTGATGGCAACGTTTCTAAAGCGCAGATCATTTCTACAACACTGGCAGTGATATGGTTCTCCCTTATTTAATAATCCACATTTGACATTTCATTTTATCCCGTAACCCATAACGTGGGTCGTAGAGGTGTTAGGATGGAAACATCGGCATTCAAAATCATCCTTTGTTCTCTTGTCTTCAGCGACACATGCAAGTGTAGAAATACTGCATCTATCCATCCTCTAATATCGGTCCAGAATTTTCTCTGCTTTTCAATTCTCCATTTCCCCTCAACTGCTCCTTGGAAGATTACATAAGAGAGGATGTCATGGCGTATGATGTTCCACATCTATAGCTGTTGGCAAGGTAGACGGTTCAACCGCTGCATCGGCTTTAAGTTGGACTTAAATGTTGACTTCTCGTTCAGTAAGCAATGGTAAACAACTAAACGTACAATTGTCTAGAAAATCAATCTGGGGTTGATCGCAACGTCCTTCAAACTGACTAACATGATGACAATAAAGATGATGCTGATGATACTGAGTCTGATGGATGGATGATGATACTGATTTAAGCACCCAAAAATCTGATTTCGCCGAGACATTTAACTAATTTACACAGTAAATAGATTGGGGGAAGGGGGGAATGGATGGATTGACATAGATCATTAATTTAGACTTGGTGTTGGGAGTCAGTTGTCAAACAAGCAGTGCTGCAAACCATAAACGCAACACTGCATTTGCTTCCTTCGCGCAATGTAAAGAAGTAAACATATGTTGGTACAACAAAAATGTCGGATCATTTAACTGGAGTAAGACAATCATTTGTGGGTATGTATTTAATGTATAGTGGGCGCTACAAATCGACTTGATTACCCACACACGAAATCAGATGCAAGATAAATTAAAACCCACACTTAAATCATAACATTTTAATATAAAAATTCATAGGGACAAGACAAAGACTCATTCATTCAGTAGCATGCCATTTGCAGAACCTCGCTCCCATAACAACCTTCCGGAAAACCTCTCGATCATAAGCAAGATGTCCCGCGTCCGATACACCCATCTGGAGATCATCCGCCACATCCTGCACCCATCTTCTCTTTGGCCTTCCTCTTACTCTCTTCCCAGGCATATACCCCTCCATTACTGTTCTCTCCAAACTTTCGTGACGTTTCGAGTGACCAAAATATTTCAATTTTCTTTGTTTATCGTTTTTAATAGCCAACCTTCTTCAATATTCAGCTCTTGGAGTATTGATGCATTTGTTCTTTTCTTTACCCAAGATATTCTTAGAACTCGTCTATAACATTTATATTCAAAGGCATTTATGCGCTGCTCAGCTTGTTTAGTAAGTGTCCAGGTATCACAGGCGTATTTTGCAACGGGAAAGATGCATGCTCTTAAAAATCTAATTTTTGTAGTTCTGTCTGTCCCATTCCATAATTTATCCGGTTGTTTTAGTCTTTGAAGAGTAATTGATAGTCGTCGTTTAATTTCTTTCATCGTGTCACCGTTGTTGGTAAACAATGACCCAAGATATTCAAAATTTTCCACCACCTCCAATTTTTCCTCATTAACATATATTTCTTTCTCCATAGTGGTTTTATCTGTATGCATTATCTTTGTTTTTGCAATGTTAAGATACAAGTTGTGATTTTCACTATTCAATTGGGTTGAGGCTATTAGGTTTCCTATACCAGTCTGTATTGTGAATAGCAATACTGTATCATCAGCATACCGAATCTCTGGTTTGTCAAGACCACCGATATTTAGGGCATCATATAGCTCCCTATTTATATCATCTCTTACATTTCTCATTATATTTTCGGCGTACAGGTTAAACAAATAGGGGAACAGCACACATCCCTGACGGAATCCTTGCTTGATGTCAAACCAATCTGATGTCTCGCCATCTATTCTAACTGCTGCTTGTTGGTCTAGATAGAGCATTCTTATGGGTTGTATTACATGTGGTGGAAAGCCCATATTCCTCATGATTTCCAAAAGTTTCTGAAGTTGTACACAGTCAAATGCCTTTGAATAATCCACAAAACATGAGAATAGGTTTACATTAAATTATCTGCACTTCTCTAGTATTAAACGCATATTGAGAATGTGATCTCTTGTTCCTCTTCCTTGTCTAAATCCAGCTTGAACCACGTTAATTTCTTCTTCCATTTTCTTACGAAGTCTTCCGATTATGATTTTTAGTAGAATTTTACTTGTGGCTGCTCAGGGCAACAGTTCTATAGTTGGTGCATAATTTCAGATTGCCCTTTTTTGGTATTGGAATGAAGATAGTTCTCTTCCAATCTTTTGGCCATACACCATATTTCCATATCTTTTTACATAATGCGTGATAGATTTGTATGCTTTCTTCTCCTCCAGCTTTAATTAGCTCAGCTGGTATCTCATCACATCCAGGTGATGATCCTTCCTCCACGGTTTTTTTCTTATCTCTCTGATTCAGAATAGGGTCAAAGATAGTGAAACAAATAAAGCAAACGATAACATGATCTCCCTTGGTGTAACCTTATTTTAAAAAGTAGAATCATACATTTCGATCTGTAGATCAGAAAGGAGTGGAAAATGGAAGCCCGCAAAACATGTAAAATAAAATGCAAGCTTGCTCGCAAGATGAAGCAAAGCAGACATATTCCCCAGTGATGAAGACAGAAAACGCAATTCATATGAAGACAGGAAACAATAAAATACAATGGCAAGAGGCGACACTGGAGGCGTAATAAGCCCAAGATGTAATTTATAATTCTGGAGTTTGGTCTCTAGCTAATTAGTAATCCAATATGTGTGATGCTGCATCTAGTTTGGCTGCAATACAATTGTCATTCTGAAAAGAAGAAAAAACCTAGAAAAAGATGAAGGAACAGGTCGAGATGTTAAAATACGAATACAAAAGGCAATAGGGAATTTGTGAAAGTCAAAAGAAATTAAAATTATTACTAAAAATCATAATGGGAAGACTTCGTAAGAAAATGGAAGAAGAGATTAACGTGGTTCAAGCTGGATTTAGACAAGGAAGAGGAACAAGAGATCACATACTCAACATGCGTTTAATAATAGAGAAGTGCTGAGAATTTAATGTAAACCTATTCTCGTATTTTGTGGATTATTCAAAGGCATTTGACTGTGTACAACATTAGAAACTTTGGGAAATCATGAGGAATACGGGCTTTCCAACACATGTAGTACAACTCATATAAATGCTCTATCTAGACGCGGGACATCTTGCTTGTGATGGAGAAGTTTTCCAGAAGGTTGTTATGGGAGCGAGGTTCTGCGAAGGATGCTACTGAATGAATGAATGAATGAATGAATGAATGAATGAATGAATGAATGAATGAATGAATGAATGAATGAATGAATGAATGAATAACCAGACTTAAAATATGTAATTGTAACATGAAATCAGCACTTTTATATAGCTTAGAAACACAAGGAAGGATAAAACAATTACTATTAAAATGCAAACATTCTTTAACTAGTGTCTGCGCATACAGAAGGACCAAGATGGTTTTACAGAATCACAAAGCGAAACTTAAGGAGAGTGTCAAGGAGCGATATTGAATGAGGATCGATCACTATCTGTGTTATGAGGCTCAGCGTTGTCCAGGGAGTTATGATGATGACCTTGAGTATCTCTCGGATGAATCCCCAAGACCTGTGGGCCGGCACACTGCGTCCAAACCTTAACAGCAACACCAAAGGCCATGCACTCAAGAACAAGCCATGGGAACGATGATTTGATAAACTTTATTCTCACCAGAAGCCTGCGTTCTCGCGGATACAAGCACTCTCCAGCCGGCAGCACTCAGGCCATATACACCTTTCACTGGACGAAATATGCTCCCGCCACAAATCTTCTTATCATGTTACCCTGGAGTCTATGTTGTGTCCCGTACCTTCTAGTGTGTGTGTGTGTGTGGAGACCGGTGCTAACGGCCACCGGATGTCAAGCCATGACGATCGTTCAGTATGGTCGGTCGGTGTTTAAGACCAAGTTGCCATACCAGGATGGATCAGTATCTGCGATCGACGTCCGGTAGTTGAGAATTGTTGTGACTAACGTTGAACGTGTCCGTCTGTGTGTGCTACTGTTGTCAATCGATGATGGTGTAGGGCGTTCTAGTGCATCGTATATACTGGTGTCCGTGTAGAGCTGAGATGCGTCTGTTCTGTGTGAAGTCTGAAAGTGAAGTGTGTCTAAGTGACAATCGCGTTGTTAATCAACGTGACTTGATGACGTAGCACTTGTGTATTTGTAGTGCTACATCGTGCTTTGTTTTTCTGTTTTCTCTATTTTTGTTTACTGATGTGTGTACACATCAGTTCACTCTCTGCACGCCTGTCATATGCTATATGACAGAGAGAACCAGAGAGAGTCCTACGAATTACTAGGCGAGGGATAACCGCTGTCACTGGACAAGACACACATTGTGAAAATACGAAAATAGTAAAACTATAAAGTCATTTCATTGGAACTCGTGGGGCAAATGAAGCAGAGGAAGATCTTCAAACACACAGATAAGAGAATGAGACAGATGAATAATAATATGCACATCAAGATCTGTAACTTTGTTGTTATGTTAGCTTCCTCCGCAGTTTTCTCTTATCTCTCGGATTCAGAATAGGGTCAAATACCAATATTAATTAGGTACTCGGTGTACCAATGCTACCCGCTCTCAACCTCAGCTTCAGTGCAAACTTCCGTTGGTCACATATCTACAAACTGAACTAATCGAGAGTACTATTGCATCGTTCGGCCAGCGTGCCTGTCTTTAATCAACTTGCATCGTGTATGTCATTTCATTGGTCTCTCTTGAACCCCATTGAAAAGTCTTGTTTTTAATTAAGGCGATCAATCTAAGAGTGATACACATGAGGTAGTCAAGCAACGTAGCCAGGGATACACTAACATGAATGTATCTGTTGTAACAGAGAATGAATGCATTAGTCTATTCATAAAGGACGCACATTGGCTGATTTTCAATTGACCAGATAGTATGTGCACTGATCTACAGCCAAACACCTTCGCACAGCTCTTTGTAGGCCAAGCTTATTTGATATCTTGAATTCAATTAATGTTTTACACATTTAAACTATTGCTAGAAAAAATGAACAATAATTTTTAAAAATCTTTGAATAAGGCATAACCAGTGTGTGTGTGTGTGAGAGAGAGAGAGAGAGAGAGAGAGAGAGAGAGAGAGAGAGAGAGAGAGAGAGAGAGAGAGAGAGAGAGAGAGTACCTTCTTCTTCTTCAGCGTTCCGAGCCATTGAGATTCTTTGCTGCAGACACAATCCGTCTCCGTTCGTCTCTCTGGTTGACCTTCTCTTGCCAGTCGTTGATTCCAAGTGCTTGTAGGTCTGTATATATATATATATATATATATATATATATATATATATATATATATATATATATATATATATATATATATATATATATATTATCTCTCCACCGTCTTCTTGGTCTACCTCGGGGTCTACGGTCATTTATTTCCTGAGTGTAAGCGAGATTTGTTTCCCTATTATCTTCCATTCTTTCTATATGCCCCAGCCATTGTAGTCTGTTAACCTTCATGATACCAGTGATTAGAGGGGACTTAGACAGATCATAAATGTCTTTGTTACTTCTTCTTTTCCACTCTCCACTTTGTGTATCCCTAATGGGTCCAAAGATGCGTCTTAAAACTTTGTTCTCAAAAGTTTGTAACAAGGCTTCGTCTCCTTTCGTTGTACTCCAGGTTTCAGAGCCATACAGCACAACTGGTCTAATCAGTGTTCTGTATATTGTGATTTTGGTGTTACGAGGTAGCGCATTCGAGTTTAGTAGATGTTGTAGTGCATAGTATATCTTATTTCCAGAATTTATTCTAGTTTGTATTTCTTCCCTTATGATGTTGGAGCAGTTGAAGATTGTACCCAGGTATTTGTATGTTTCCGTTCTTTTAGTGGTCATATAATCTATTTGCATGTGGCCAGAGTTTTTAGGCATTCCTTCTCTTGAAATTCCCATATATTCTGTCTTATCTTGGTTGATAACCAGCCCTATCTGTTGGGTTTTTCCCTTTAAGTGAGTCAATATTTCTAATGTCTTTTGTTCATTTTCCCCTATAATATCTATGTCATCTGTATAACCAAGCAGCTTGGATGTTCCTCCAATATCACATTCCTCCTTTACCTTCCTTACAACTTTCTCTAGAGCCAGATTGAAGAGTAGCGGCAATAGTGCATCACCCTGTTTCAAGCCAGATGTTATTTGGAAAGGGTCTGATTTCCTGCCCTTATATGTTACTATATTATAAGTATCTTCCATGCATAGTCTGGTCATGTTGATTAACTTCCTAGGTATTCCAAATTCCTGCATAGCATTCCATAGACTATTCCTATGGACGCTATCATAAGCCTTTTTAAAATCCACAAAAATGTTATGGAGATCTCTTTTATATTCCCAATTTTTCTCGGCTATTTGTCGTAAGATAAATATCTGATCTATTGTTGATCTGTTGTGTCTAAAACCAGCCTGGTAGTCACATAATATGTCTTCTGAATATGGTTTTAGTCTATTTAGTAATACTGCGGATAGTATCTTATAGCTTGTGGACAGTAGTGATATTCCTCTATAATTTTCACATTGGAACTTGCAGAGAATACCAGCTGAAAAAAATTCTTCCTCCTTATTTTAAGAATATGATGTAAACATATATATGTTAAAATGCAAAATCATTCCAACACTATTTGTCAGTGAAAAACACAAACTAAATAAAATAAATTTGAATAACGAAGACACAGACAAAAGATTGCACGATTTATTGCATATTTCGCTGCATCTCGTCAGGTACATACTGCATAATTCACACAACATAAAGTAAAATAACTAGATAAATCCTTCAAGCCGAAATAAACACATGTTCGCACAGTAATGTCAATTGTCTACTACGGTAATTTTAAACTGATATTATGTCATCTCACAAACTAATTAATATGCATGGACCAAATTAGTTCTATAAAAATATATTACTAAAACAGTGTAATTGTATTAACCGTATGTTCTCTTCTCTCATATGCAGCTAGCTTCCAGTGTTTACATTCTTGCTTGTGTCTAACATTCACGCGCAGTGCAGTCATTGGGGGACATTTATGTAAACAGTTTTAGAACCACCGTGGTATACTAAAAATAATCAACTCCTGTGATTGGTTCGTGTCCAGAGGAGGTCACTATGGCGGAGACAGAGATAAAGTTGGCCACCTGAGTGACAGGGGTCGTTCGTTGATGGTACAGAACGTAGTCTGGACGTTATTTGTTTACCACTTCAACCATGGACGAAGACGACAACCCATATGAAACACTGGGTGTATCAACTACCATGAGTACACACATGCTTGCTGGGGCGGCCGCGGGAGTCATGGAACACTCTGTCATGTATCCTGTTGATTGCGTTAAGGTATGCCACGCTCAAGAAATTAATGCAAATGTTACGTTACAGTTAAACGACTTCATGTGTAGGGTAATCCAATCTCAGTGATCACAGCCGGCTGTATTGAACCAACAACCATGATGTAACATCTGTGTTGTATAAAACAGTCCAATTTATATGTTTGGATAAATAATGCATGGCTCACTGAGTTGACTGACTGAGAGTCGAGTTTAGATTAGTTTCAACATCGCGGCACACGGTTTTAACCCATAAGTCACCATAAGTGTTTCGTTTTCCTCCTAACTCAAACCTGTTTCTGGAGAAACTCAGCTCAGTGCACGAACTCCGTAGCACCGGCGAGGGTCCTGAAATACTTTGGGGGGTAGATTTTTAACTCGAAGTTTTGCCCGGGCAGTGAGAGTCCAGCTTTTATTTTAACATACCGTAAACATACAAGTTGAAGTTGGCGTGATAAATCATTTATAATTTAGCCACTTTTAACATTTTCTGAATTGATTTCTAATTATGAAACATGCATAGCTGGATACCTCTTGAACAAACAAATCTAATTATACCTTATTCAAGTCAGTAGGTCAATTCTAAGCGGATATATTAATGTTTATATGTCAGTTTATCATTTAATATGAACAAAGAGCAAAATACGATTTTGACCATTTCACAAAGTGTGACCTACCTACACATTCATTCAACTGTGGGTAACACTGACGCCAAGGGAGATTACAACTGCCGCTGTCTAACTAAAGGAAAGATAACTGCTGTTAGTTTATATGTAAATATACACACGCACACACAGATATATACACCTCCACACCATGCTGTGATGATGTCAGACCGTGCACGCTACTACACACACTGTCTTGTCAGCGCGAGGCCACGAGGCAGAGATCCATTTTGACCAGGGAATTCGCTTTAAAAAATTACCCAAAACTAAATGATCCTGACCATGTAGAGTGATGAAAAAATACACATAAATACTAGAATGGAAGTTGAATGTAAAGATGGATTCATTGGCATTCAAGTCGCTGTGAATATTCCACAACAATATTAAATAGTCATCGTTGACACGGAAACAGCTATTCGGTCTATTTCCTGCCATAATACATTACAGCATGCGATCTTCATCATTTAAGTTTGGCGTGACACCTCTGACTTTAATAGTCGAAAATTACACAATGTATGTAAAAATGGATGATAAGTCCAACAATACTAGAACAAACAAAGACATCTACATAAAACGTGGTTTGTAGGTCTACTTGCGTCTGAAAAAGTCACTGTATCTCTGTGTAGGAAACACTTTCCAGAAAGAAGAGATGTACACAACGTAAAGTGTGGAGGGAAAAACTATATAAAGTAATCGGTCCCTCTTTTAACATGATCTTGAAATAATCGGGGAATTTAACATCATGAGTACTATAAATCTCCTTAAATCAGAGACACAAAAAATAGTTGCCAAACAAATCTGCAAATATATTTCCGGTTAAATTTGGCAGTCTGAATCGTAGTGGCTAATAAATGAAATAATTACAATTACAATTTATGTCAACTCAACAAGATAAAGAATATTTTGTGCAATATATCTGTCAACAGAGGTGAGAAAACAAATTCTTAAGATCTATGTCGAGCCAATCCGGACGTACGGAAGTGAACCATGGACAAGTAAAGAATTGTGGAAGTTGTAGGGATGTGGATTTGCAGAGGAACGATAGCACCAATTCTCTTTGCAATTCAATTTCTTTCTAGATATTTCCATTTGGCTTTTTAAACATATATATATATATATATATATATATATATATATATATATATATATATATATATATATATATATATATATATATATATAATATGTTTAAAAAGCCAAATGGAAATATCTAGAAAGAAATTGAATTGCAAAGAGAATTGGTTACTCCCATGAAAGAAGACCGTTCACATTATTTGGGCACATTAGAAAGAGAAAGCTAGAGCACATTGTGATAGTAGGAAAGTTGAAGGATAGGAGATATAGAGGAAGACAGAGGGAGAAGATATTGGACAGTTTGGCATCATTGCTTGGAGGAACATTGGTATAAGAAATAATTGACAGTACATGAGACAGAAGATTGTAGACAGACATGACACCAATACCACATGGCACGGGCTGTAATAAGAACAACTAACATCATGACACATGGGTGCACACAGTTGCTACACATAAAAATGATATCTTGGTTATGTATTACTATGTACATATACGAGTGAGTATGATGTTGTCTCCGGAACTTTCTGATTAAGTGCCATAACAAAAGTCGCTTGAAAGTCGACTTCATTACACCGGGTTTTTGTCCCATACGGCTCAGTCTCTTTCTGCAGTGCAGGCTGTGGAAAGTGTCGCACAAAGCATGAACTCCGTAGCTCCAGCGCAGAGACCGCCAGGAGTCTCTGGAAAAAAATGCACCTATGAATCAAAGGTTCACGGCCCGGAATCGAACCCACAACCTTCGGAGCCTGAGGTAGACAGCTTGACCACTTCACCACGGGGACTCCCCCACTTTCAAGATTAATTGCCCCGGGAAGGTTAACCCGGTCAACAAATGCCCACAGAAGTCGGATGTGTCGGCCTAACGGCGCAAGAACGCAGCTCTGCTGTAAACAGGCACAATGCAATCACGTCCGGAAAAAAAAATCCGGATGAACGCAGAAGAAGAAGAAGAAGAAGATTAATTGCCATGGGATGATTAACCATCTTAACAAATTCAGTGCTAAATAAAAAGTAGGTTTAAACTAAACAAAAATGGGTGGCGGAGAATGAGAAGTAGGGGTGTGTCACAGTTATGACCTAAAAGTTGTTAATATGGTAGCAGACATGTATTATATATCAAATTAAAGCAGGTTGCTTTGGGAAGACTTCATCCATCCATCCATCATGTGCCATGCCGGTAAGTGTGGGCGGTCATGTTCTGCCATCTCACTCGATCACCAGAGTCGTGGTTGGGAAGACTACTGTAATGATATTTTAACTGAGACAACATTTCACAGTGACAGCATTTAGACGATATATAAGGCCATTGTGGATACGGGAGGCCAATTAATCATTCCGTGGCACTGAATCATTTCAGTGATATATCAGCCCATGGAGGATACGGGAGGCCAATTAATCATCCCGTGGCACTGAATCATTTCAGTGATATATCAGCCCATGGTGGATACGGGAGGCCAATTAATCATTCCGTGGCACTGAATTATTTCAGTGATATATCAGCCCATGGTGGATACGGGAGGCCAATTAATCATTCCGTGGCACTGAATCATTTCAGTGATATATCAGGCCATGGTGGATACGGGAGGCCAATTAATAATTCCGTGGCACTGAATCATTTCAGTGATATATTAGCCCATGGTGGATACGGGAGGCCAATTAATCATTCCGTGGTACTGAATCATTTCAGTGATATATCAGCCCATGGTGGATACGGGAGGCCAATTAATCATTCCGTGGCTCTGAATCATTCCGTATCTGAATCATAACTGTGACGCACCCCTACTTCCCATTTTCCATCTTTCATTTTTGTTTTGTCGAAACCTACTTTTTGGCACATAATCTGTTAAGTCCATTACCAAGCGAAGGGACTTGACAACTCTGTCTAAAATATTCTAACCCTATTTACTTATAATGCTGATTTCTGTTTTGTTGCTGTGTTTGTTCACAGACAAGAATGCAGTCCCTAGTGCCAGACCCTAAAGCAGACTATCGGAGTGTTGCAGATGCCCTCAACAAAATCGTTCGCAATGAAGGAATCAGAAATACAGTTCGGGGATTCAGTGCCATGGCTGTGGGAGCAGGACCTGCACATGCTCTATATTTTGCTTGCTATGAGAAAATGAAAGTCATTTTATGTGATGGGAAGCAAGGAAATCATCTTGCTCATGGTCATTATGTTTATGTTGTTATTTGTGTGCACATTATTCATGTTTAGCTCTATGATTTAGACAGCTTTGTTATCCCCTCTCTTCTGTATTTTGTTTTCAAACCTCATAAAAGCATTCAAGGGATAATCTTTCAACTGCTTGATTTATTCTCATTATCTTTGTTTTCCCCTGTACATTTTTGACCTAATTGTTGTGACCTTCCATCAAGTGTGCTTAATTTATCTTGTATTTGAATTCATGGATGGGACAGAAGAGCAGTGTCATCAGCGAAATCTAGATCATCAAGTTGCTCTGTAAAAGTTCACTGAATTCCATTTCTGGTGGTAGTTATTGTATTCATAATCCAATCTATAGTCAGTAAGTATCACCATCATCATCATCATCAATCATCATCATCATCTTCCACTTCTGCCGCCAAGCGTCGTAGGGAGGAATAATTTGCGTTCCAGTGCCCCGTGGGCGGCAACAATTTCTGGTGGTAGTTATTGTATTCATAATCCAATCTATAGTCAGTAAGTATCACCATCATCATCATCATCATCATCATCTTCCACTTCTGCCGTCAAGCGTCGTAGGAAGGAATAATTTGCGTTCCAGTGCCCGGTGGATGGCACTGGATAGTGTCATTCCGTGTGGTTGTACAATGTCTTTGATGTCGTCAATCCATATTCTTCTTGGACATCCTCGTGGTCTCGTCGCAGATGATCTTTGATGTAAGGCCAGTGATGGTAGTTGCTGGTGGTGCATTCTAACGACATGACCAAACCACTTGATCTTCTGTCTTTCAATAAATGTAGCACAAGGTGTTGATCCCACAGTCTGTCTGATAATAGCATTTCTTACTCGGTCTCGGATTGTTAAGTTGGCAGCTGTCACAGATGATAAAAGGCACCCCTGTGATACTCTTGTTCTTATTTCAAATGTATCTGTTGTCCTTCATTAAGAACTCTTTTATATGTTTATGTGTTGCCTTTATTAAGGTAATGAATGTCTGTGGGATCCCATGGTGCCTCATCAATTTTCAAAGGTATTCCCTATTTAGAAGTTTCTCAAAGTATTCAACCCATCTGTGCATTTGATCTTTGATGTTGGTGAGAACTTTCCCATTATTGTTTTTCATCAATTCACTTGGTTGGTTACGTTTTTCTATTATTTTCCGTGTGGTGCTTTACGTGTCTCTGAATGGTTGGTTTCCTTTCACTGCTGCCATCCTGCCTCTCCTGATAATAAAGACAGTAAAGGACCCCTTTACACTCCTTAAGGTGCATTGGGCATATGGTGCTAGACGTATATTTTTATAGACCAACACAGTGGGTGACATGGTCATGGTCAAACTGCCCGCCTTTACTTCCCAATTCTCCTGTTACGCCATCTAAATATTATCTTTATTTAATCCATCTTTATTTGCTTTCTGACTTTTTTATTTGCTTCTGTGTATTTTTCACGGGCTCTGTCTTCAGTCACTCTGGTTTTGCTATACACAATTCATTCCAAATGCTGTTAATCTGCTGCCAATATTACATACCTCTTGTATTAACTCTTGTAGTACCTGGTATTTATTAGAGACTGTAACCATATATTTTCATTAGTTTCTTAGTTGATGATGTGTCATTTAGTAACTGAAGTGAATGTACCAGTTACCCTATGGTTTATGGGGTGCTGCAGTAGCACAGTAGCTAACGTGCTGGCCTGGGGGTTAGGTGTCCCCAATGAGCGTATTTGTACAATTGACTTGAATTCCCAGGTTGAATCAGCCTAAAGTGTTTACGAAGAAATGTCCTTGGAGTTAAAGTCATCTCATCTTGTTCCTCTTGTTCCTTGTGTCGAGGTGAAGCATAAACAGTGGGAGATTGCCCTTTTATGTGCTTCATTTATGGTAAACTCAGGTGACACAATATTAACCACATCATCACTCATTGAGTGCTGATTGGTCTATATAAGTATGGGGCTAACACTCTATATATATATATATATATATATATATATATATATATATATATATATATATATATATATATATATATATATATATATATAACACCCAGTAAGGCTTAATATATTAAAAAGCGTACTCTTTTTTTTTTTTTACTATAGTTTAGTAACTGAATAATGCATTTTGTTACTACTTACTATATTATCGTTTCTTTACTTATTCAGTCTCTCGGTAGAGATTTGTTCGCAGCAGACGAGCAAATCTTCGGCGGGCCTATTCTCGCTGGTCGCGAGATCCGCACAGTGGAAGTATGGGAGATTTGCTTGCAAATAGACAGGCAATATCTCCTGCGGTAGCTATGGCGGACCTATTCCCGCTGGTCGCGGGGACCGCTATAAGTCAGGTGGGGAGTCTGACGATAGTGCACGCTTTACACAGGTCCGGACACTTGTGATTGACAGATGTGCGCGCCCTCATGGTCCGGGCTCGTACGAGGCCCTCACCTGTGGGACATGGCTGAACGTCTCTAAGCCGTGTCCCTTGGGTGTCAGGGTCTGGCCATAACTCGCCACCGGCTCGTGGTGGTGAGGTCTCGGTGGATTGACGCTGAGCCGCCAGCGTCTGCAGCCTACCTTGTGCCAGACGTATTGGTTACCCATTCCTCTGGAATACACAAGACTAGGCCGAGAGAGGGGTCATGTCGTTTGGGCATCACATGATCTCTGAAGCTCTGCCCAGACATTGTGATGGAATAGTGGCCACATTCCACTCACATACTTTAGTCTGTCAAGACTGAAAGGTGTCTACTACTACTATATTGTTTAGCAACTGGTGTCATTGTTAGTTACTGTATGGTTTAGTGATTGGATTGTTTTACAAGTTACTGTAAGATTTAGTAATTGGTTTGTTTTACAAGTTACTGTATGGTTTAGTAATTGGATTATTTTACAAGTTACCATGTGGTTTAGTGATTGGATTATTTTACAAATTACTGTATAGTTTAGTAACTACAGTGGTTTTACTAGTTACTCTCTTCTCTTCTTCAGCGTTCCGAGCCATTGAGGTTCTTTGCTGCAGATACAATCCGTCTCCATTCGCCTCTCTGGTTACTAGTTACTGCAAGTGATTTTAATAACCAAAGTGATTTGACTAGTTACTGTGTGGTTTAATAATCGAAGTGTTTTTTTACTAGTTACTTCTTGTGGTTTAATAACTGAAGTGGTTTTACTAGTTACTGATTGTGGTTTTATATCTGTAGTGTTTTTACTAAAAGCAGGATCATCATCACTGTGATAAGTCTCAGCTACGAGAACCAGAGCTTACTTTAAGTCTGACTTGCTTGCATAAACCTGTCCACCTTGCCTTAGTGTAAAATTTCATGTAGTGTGGCTGTCAGTGTAACTTAACTGTTAAACTGGGTCAAGGTATAAATGCCTTGAAGGCAGATGTTAAGTTTATTTGCAGCTAGTAATTTTCTCATTCTAAAAGGGACTATAATATAATAAGTAAGTAGATAGGCATCTGAGCAGAAGTAGATAATAATTGTAGGCCAAAACTGTATTGTACGCCTTCAGCAGCAGAGATTAGCAGGCCTAGTAAATGTTCATGTTGAATGCAGATAGACAAGCTTAAAGAACAATCTGGAAGCATGGGTGGTACGTTAACTTTTTGTATATCAACTTGAAGTAATAGTTGGCGAGTTGGTGAAATAGTTAGAGCAATATACTGATAGTGGCATGAGGACACTTGGACAAAGATTCAGTTCCAGATCTCCTCATTCACTATGAGAGGGAAAGACTGATCAGTTATTCCTCCGTGTACTGAGGTGTATAAAAATATGATTGCTTTACCATTTCACTTTGGAGTATAAGTTTATATTTTAATGCCAAGTTATGCACCATTTAAAAAAATAGTTATAACATGAAGGTTAGCATGGTTAGAAGGATAAGAGAGTTTGTTCTTAAACTTCCAGTGTGCTGATGCTGAGGTAGTGGATTCAACCCCTACATTGGTCAGTTGGATTAAAATGTTGACTTCTCATCCTTGACTTGGGGGCGTAAATTACAAGTACCTCAGAAGTCAGAGTGGGTTCACCTAATGGTGAAGAACACTGGTAATAGGGAAAGCTAATCCACACAAGAAATAATCATAATGAAGGAAATATGAGCACACAGTAAGTGGTAAAGGACACCTTGTCATGCCATGAGGTGTTTCGGGTATATGGTGCTTTGCCCTATAATTTTAGACTAATCAGCATTTGATAGGAGAAGTTATCAATATCATGCTGTCTACATTTACTTCCCAGGACTGTCCTGGTATTAAGTGGGCCAACCTTGGAGGCCAGGTCAGTGAAAAAACATCCCTGCCTTGAAGTGGGTTCAAACTTATAATACCATTGGTCTGACAGGCCAGTGTGCTAGCTACTGCAACTATAGTGTACACATAGCTAGCTCATGGATGTGCTTAAATAGATGGGGGTGGGTACAGCATTCACCTCTAGTTTGAGAAGATGAGGTTTCAATCATGGTGTGGGTTTGTACAATCTAAGGAATCTAAGCATGTTATACCATCGTCTGATCATAGGGTAGTGGATCAGACTCCTAGTCTTCTTAGATAGAGGTGACAAAATAGGAGTGGACATGTGCACATTGCACACATTTAAGAACTCTTAGAAATTTGTAAGGGTGGGCCACACATTTCAAACATGAGAAAACATACCCTTAATCAATATTCATAGCGTGTATGCTTAAGGTACATACACATTTGGATCATTGCCAGTGCTGCAGTGTTTGCCTACTGTGCTTGAGTTCTCCATGTGTGATCTGTGGAAGGGGACTGGAGCATTCATGAGGTATCCATGTTTGTAGTAGGTGGGAGTGCTAGCACAGATGATGATGAGCTGTGCTGGTAGTGTTAGGAGCACGGCAGGGTGCTGGTCGATGCCTGGGCTCATCACTTACCAAAGTGAGAGAAAGACTGACCACCTATTCCTCCCTGCTCTCAGGTCTGTAAAATGTGATGGCGCTATATCATCACTGACCCATGGCAGGAAACTGCTCCAGGACAAATGATGGTGATGTTTGCAGTGAAGGTGATCCTTTAGAAACCCAAGCAAACTGAGACAGATATTTACAATGATTCTCTTCCTACACTTACATATGGCTTGTGGCTTTTTGTCTCCAGGCTTTGCAGGGTGCACTGCGACACTTCTGCATGATGCAATCATGAACCCAGCTGATGGTAAAGTGTTTCCTTTCTTTCAATTTTGTTTGTTTGTGTGTTTTTATAAGAAAAGTAAATGTCTGTGAGTGTTTGCTAAATTAATCTTTTATTTGGGAAGATTATAAAGTTCTGTGTAGTTGGGTGGTTGCAAACTCTCTGACAGCATAGAACTCTTGAGGTTTGATTCCTTGTGATACATGTCACTGACCATGACCTTGCAGATGCAGACAGTTTTTGTGCAATTACGCCAAGATAAAATCATCCATCTCAGGGTTAGTTAGTTAGTCATCAGATTACCCTCACTGCACATCAGAATATTCAGTCCATAAGTGCCTGGATCCCTTAATCAGTATCTCTCTGCATGTAGTGGTCAACAGCTGCAGTTCTGTGCTGGTTGACTGTTATTCTTTGGCTCACTATGTTGCGCTCCTATCTGGCTTCACCATTTTTCACTTGATGTTCTTGCAGTCTGGTCATGATTGCAGATTGCAGTCGTCTCTTTATTCGTTTAATTGCCATGTCTCTCTGACTGCATTCAATGTATCAACCCGGTCCAGTGCTAGGCCGCTTTCCACATTAGCCCAGCCCCCAAGCCTATCAGCTGACTCATTTCCTCTTACATCATAGGAGCCCAGCCCATCTAGATCTTCCCAAGTATACTGATTGGGTCACTGAGAAAGCATGCCTGGGTGCAAGTCTGTGTCTCCAGTCAGGCTATAGCTTTAGTTACTGCCGTGACCTTCATGGTCAGGCTATTTGTTGTCACTGCGAAAACACCAGCGTCTTCCTCCATAGTTCTCCCTCTGAGCCGAGCTGTAAATCCCATGAGCTCCTTACACGTCAAACACCTGACCCAACTGTGTAGTTGAGTACGTCTCCCTCATTAAGACCTCAAAAATCAAGACTTGAACCTCTGCCTCCACAGTTACCAGCCTTTGTTGTCTGCACCCCCTTTCCTCCCAGATGCATACAGAAAAGGATGTAGCTCAGGGTAGAATAGGAGAACCTACACAATAAGTCAATGTATTTGAGTGATAGCTGGTAGCAGATGTGTTTGCAAATAGGTTAGCTATGCTGTAACTATTTTATAGTTGTTTGTATCTTTTATTTGCATCCACCAGTCTGCTAAACATTGATTTTCTATATTTCAGTTGTCAAGCAACGCATGCAGATGTATGGTAGCCCATACCAGTCAACTCTTCTCTGTTTTCGGGAAATATTACACACAGAAGGAATACGGGCCTTTTATAGAAGCTACACAACACAGCTCACCATGAATATTCCTTTTCATTCAATTCAGTTTATTACATATGAAGTCATGCAGGACTTTCTGAATAAACAAAGAAACTATGATCCAACTTCTCACATCGTGGCAGGATCTGTAGCTGGGGCAGTGGCAGCTGGCATCACAATGCCTTTAGATGTGTGTAAAACTCTCCTTAATACTCAGGAACATTGTGCCAGGACTCATCTAACATATATTAGTGGCATGGCATCTGCTTTTCGGACCATATACGAATTTTGTGGTGTATCAGGATTTTTTCGAGGACTCTCTGCGCGGGTTATATACCAGATGCCGTCTACAGCCATTTCCTGGTCAGTTTATGAGTTTTTTAAGTATATGATACATAAAAAGAGGCAGCAAGTACCAGAGGATGTCTACATGGGCCCAACCGTGCACATTGCTACTGCCACTGCCAGGTGAATTGTGCTAAGATTAATAGTATGTAAGTGTTTGTGTTGTTTTGTGTCCAAATGTGTGAACTTGAATTCTATATGGGTCTTCTCTCATCTCATCATGTTCCTCTTGTACCTTGCGGTGTCAAGGTGAAGTATAAACAGCGGAAGAATGCCCGCTTATGGGCTTCATGTATCGATATTCCCATGGACTCTGTTATTCCCTGCGTGGGTACATGGGTATAGAAATATATATGACCTATTCAGCCATAGTGAAGTTGATATGACCATGTATTATATGAGGAAAGTAAAGAATAGTAACACAGTAACCTATCATGAATGTCGTAAGGTGACCAAGATTGTTCTCGTGGGACTAGCTACTCCATTCTTTAGCTGCAAAATACATCCAAGCGTGAACATGTCTACACACAAGGGCTTGGTGTGTGTTGGTTGATCGCCTGTGCTGTACTGGGAGATAAAAGGACAAGAAGGAAAAAGTTAATGTTCACTTATTTTTCTGTTTATATGTAGTAGGAAATTCGACATATTCAGCCACAGTGTAGATAATAAGTGTATTTACGTGTCAGCAAAATATTCTTCTTCATCTGTTATCTAATTGTCATCAACTGCCTATTATACCTTTGGTTTAGGAGGGGGGGGGGGCTCTCTCCTCTCTCTCTCTCTCTCTCTCTCTCTCTCTCTCTCTCTCTCTCTCTCTCTCTCTCTCTCTCTCTCTCTCTCTCTCTCTCTCTCTCTCTCTCTCTCTCTCTCTCTCTTGAGCTTGAGCTTGAGCTTGAGCTTGAGGAATTAAGGCAACCTGGCTAGTGCAGTCGCCACGAACTCTGCAGGTTAGGGTTTTCTTTTTGCCCCCCTACAGAAAAACTCCACACCTTACCGTGTATTCAAACGCGGGTCTCCTGAAGGAGAATTAGCATACTAGCCACTCGGCCAGCCGCTTCTATTCTTCCTCATCATTGGGTAAAAATAGGTTTGTTTTTTCCATTACATCAAGGTAGTCCATAAGGGAAGCCAAGAATAGTACCACTGTAACCTCCTTGCATGTCATGTGAGGTTGATGGGAGACTGACTACCTGAGCCTATATAAAGTTCTAGCTGCAGAGTGAACATGCCTACAGAGGAGGGCTTGGCTGGGGTTGGCTGAGGGCCTAGCTCCACTGGGTGAAAGTAGGCAGAAGTTATTACTACATGGATAATAGTCATGATCACGGTGTGTGGTGATGTCATGAGTAAACATTTCACTTGATGATGGAGGGTGTTTGGTTGGAACATGGTTATTTACTTTTTATAGGAAACCATGGCTGAGAGGTTGTGGTGTCCACTTCTGGCTCATAAGGTACCGGGTTTGATCTCAGCACAGGGTGGGGAATGTTTCTGAGAACCACTGGTGTCTAATGATATCATGACCCCCTGATCTCTTGGGTAGTGAGATCAGATACCTTTTTGGATAAAGGTGAAAAACGGGAGGTCCTGTATGCAGGTTGTGCATGTTGAGAATCTCACAAAGGGTAGGCCGTAAAGTTGCTGCCTTGGCAAAAATAGTTTGGAAAGAAAGACTTACTGGGAGATATTGCCTGTTACCTTGGATGGAATCAGCCTATAGGAAGCATACATTACACTAATGCATGCTGAAGCCGACCTTTAAGATGCATAACAAGGTGTGATGCACTCATTTTGAAAGAGGAATGAAGAAGAAAAAGATTTTTTATTGGCTAACAACAACCACATCCACACCTCTCTCTCTCTCTCTTTTTCTCTTTCAAAACACACACATGCACAGTTGCTTGCCTAAACTTTATTTCATTATGACTGAAGGTTTGGATTTTTCACACACAAACACACGTAATGGAACTGTCACATAACTTTTGTAATGATCTGTAATTCTGTCAACTAATTCTATAGTAATCTAAAAGAAGCTCTTTAAATATCCCAAATGGCTAAGTTTACACATTATTTGGCTGGCTTTTTACTGTATTCCGAGTTAGTGGACTATGGCCCAGAAAATCACTAGGTCTTGTAAATGTTCTGGATACATAGTACAGTGAAGTACTTTGAGTTTAAGATCGTCTGTATAATATTAATTATTCATAGTATTATTTTACTTCTGAAGCGTCCAGCATTAACAATCAGTGGCCACAAAAGCCATTCATTCTGGGCCATTCCAATGCTAGGCCTGTGTAGTTTTAATGGCACTGTTATCATTACGTCATTTGTGTATGTGAAATAATATGTGTGTATAATATGTGAAATGTGTACTCCATTGCTGGAGTACCTATTGAACTTCACTTTTGTCTAAAATGATTTCACTACTACTTTACACATGCACCTTTCTTCCTTTCATGTAAATAATTTGAAATAGTTTACGGATGGATTCTTTGGCCTACATTGGAATGGTTCACCATTGCATTGCGGTCGCAAGAATCAATAAAGCGTGTTTCGTGTCTGCTGAAAAGTTGCTTGGTCATGCGTGAAGTTTTCAAATGTCACTTTCTGTGTGACATGATGAAATCATTTGTTTTTAATGGGGCCCAGTCCTGTCTTTAGAGTGCTCATGACTTGTTCATTTATCTTGTGGTGGGGATTTTAAATAATGCATGCCTTCTACCAACATGACATGTTTTCTGTTGATGTACACGCAGCACCATCTCCTAAATGTGTCATCCATATTATTAGTTCCAAAGTTGAAAGCAAAGGCTGGTTCCTCTTCTTCCCCCTTCTTTTCCTCCACTTCCTCCTCCTCCTCCACTTCCTCCTCCTCCTCCACTTCCTCCTCCTCCTCCACTTCCTCCTCCTCCTCCACTTCCTCCTCTTCCTCCTCCTCCTCCTCCTCCTCCTCCTCCTCCTCCTCCTCCTCCTCCTCCTCCTCCTCCTCCCCCCCTCTTCTTCTTCTTCTTCTTCTTCTTCTTCTTCTTCTTCCTCTTCTTCTTCTTCTTCTTCTTCTTCTTCTTCTTCTTCTTCTTCTTCTTCTTCTTCTTCTTCTTCTTCTTCTTCTTCTTCTTCTTCTTCTTCTTCTTCTCCAAATGGATTGTAGTCCTTGAAACATTCATGCCAAGCCCTGTTATCTTCTGCTATCTCTTACAGTTCTCCTGATATCTTTCCCATGTTTTCCATGTTTCCATCTCTTGTTTCTCTTTTAGGAAAAGCTTCTCCTGCCATCTTGGCTGGCTGAATTATTTTGCTTTTCTTTTCTGAAGACTTGTTCGTGACTGGTTGAATGTTGCCGGTAATGTTTTCCAAAAGATAAGGTGCCCAGCCCTATACTAACCCTCCTATTTCACCTTTTAGGACACATTTGGTACTTTACAATGTTACTATTCTTTGCTACCATTACGGTCCCTGGCGACACATGGGCAAGGCTGGTGCTACAAACACTTTAAAATGGCTTCGGGAAACTTTCAAACACCAGTCTTATCCCTTTGAACCAGAGATCCCAAAATATTAGTCTAATTGGTTGGGTGGACCTGCTTTGGAAGATGAGCTCTAACTCTTGAGTCTGATGCAGGGACATTCATTTCATCTGAGCATGAGAAAAGGCTTGTATCTATCATGGCGAAATGCTGTTGACACTTTCATTCTGATCAGGTTCTGAAGTACTGTCTCCACGGGGAGGTGGGGGGGGGGGGGGGGCAGTTGTAAACAATACACGAGCTTGGAAAGATGGTGTAATATAAAAAGAAATTTGATGCAGGTTGCTCTTGTGGAAAAATATGTCAAATTTTTGTCAACAGAAGTCATAAAACAAGTTTTAGGATGTTATATACTACAAGTGGAACAGCAGCAATGCAGTGGCTAGCACACTTTCCTGCAGGCCCTGATGCCATTTGTTCAAATCTAAATCTCTTAGAGGCTTGTCTCCCCCCCCCCCCCCCTCTCTCTCTCTCCGAACCTGGGCTCCCAGGTCAACCCAGCCTAAAAATGGGTGCCATGAAATGTCCTGGGAAGTAAAGGCAGCTGTAGAAATATTAACCACATTACCCAACGTGTGCCAAGTGGTATAAAAATATGGTTTGGCACCTTATACCCAGTACCCCTCTCAGTGTTCCAACAAAATAGAGAAAAACCTAAAAAACAAACACAGGGAGAAGAGAATTAGAGACAAGGTGAATATTATGGGGAGGACATGGAGGGAGCTGAAAGAGATACAAAGAATAGGATGGCTTAGTGTGAGTTGGTTGAGGGCTGATAAAGGGCAGAACAGGAAGATGAAGTAGAAGAAGAGAAATTGTTACATTGATAATATCTCTTTCTGTTTCAGCCAGTTGTTACTTTAGCCCACTATTTTACTAATATAATTCACTATTTACCACACCATTGTTTCTCTGACTGACTCTGTCTGATTTATCTCTTCAACATATTAGGCCACGTACAGTTATTATTTTATTTTCTTCTGACCCTGACATTCTTCTACCTCTTCTTTTATCCTACTACTTTTGCTGTGAAACATCTCAGAGAGGAGGTCATTTTCTGTTTTTTGTTTGTTTGTCTTGTTGCTTGTGTTAATGCCTCGTTTGATTTCTTCATCTCTTTTACATTCCTAGGACTGACAGAACTTAAAAGTAACTGCAGAGTAGTGGTTTGTTCTACATCTGATGATTGTTTTCACTAATTCAATCAGATCTGTTCGTTGGCAATGTGTGGTTTGGAACCTGAATAAAATAACTGAAGTGAAATATATATATACTTTTCAATAAAGAAGCTGATCTTTAAATTTAAAAAAAAAAAGTTAGTTAGTCGCGGTTCCAACTTGACGGCAGCGGGTCGTCCCCATTATGCTCCGTTCCTGTGCCAGTGAATACCACACGAAAAGCTCCTCACTGCCCTATGTGAAAAGTGGAATAGACAGGAGTCTCGACAAGCCAACAGCTCGCACAGGTACATTGTGCATAATGCCACCATCAGAATGCTAACACAAAAGGAAAATACAGAAAAAAAACTTTGTGTATCCTTTTCAGGATTAAATTTGGCCCCTATTGGCTGTTCGTGATTTACTAGACAATTTTATGTTTAGTAGTCTGCCATTGCTTTCTGAGCGAGAAGTTGACATTTAAATCCAGCTGACCGGTGCATGTAATGAGGCTGCCGTCAGAAGAAACAGTTTAAGCGTGTTAAACCTCTCAACCAGGCTGACCTTCATATCTGTACATACTGCCCATAAACTATGAACTCACTAGTATAGGTACTGACATTATGTCATTAAAATGTCATCAGTGACACTTGGCAGTACATCATGCTGTCAGCAGTTATATCAAACTGTGCATGTAATGATAACATAACTCTATAAAACATAGCTTACGGCATAAAATATACCCCTCCCAAGGTAGGTCGTGTGCTCACACAAGTGCCTCTGTCAGGGAAGCAAAATAATGTTATTGCCACTGAGTAATTATACATTGAAACTGTCAAGCTTTGTAGAAATTGAGTTGGTGTAGCAGAAGTAATGAAGAGTATTTTTTGTGTGTGTTCGCATATCCTTTACAGGACATCGCTGTCAACACCAGCATCTTTCAGCTGATTGTTGATTTCTTGGCAAGATTACGCTCAGTAGTTTGCCATTGCTTTCTCAGCGACCGGCTCACATACCCCATAAGTTACCGACGCGGAGAGAACCGCTACCGATTCTTGCTCACGTCACGTTACTCACGAGAGTATACGGGATTACGGAGAAAGTCATGTAATACCTTGACCAGGGAGACCGGCAATGAAGAGTATAGCACATAATATTTTATTCATAAACTTAAAGGTAAAGTAATCCACTCCAGACATGACAGAACGGAGATAGATAATGCTTGGGATATCTGGAAATTCAGTCAATCAATCAATCAATCAATCTATCTATCAAGTGATTAGAAGGCCTGTAAATCACAAGTGAACCCCTAATTCTTTGTGTGGGTGCGTGCAAACGTGTGTGTGTGTGTGTGCTTCTTTGCATGCAGGCCAGTGTGCTTGTGCGTGTGCACACATATGTGTGTGTGTGTGTGCTTGATTGCATGCATGCATGTGTGTGGTGTACATGAGTGTGTTTTAATTCTTGCTTACAGTGTTTAGCATGTCTTGTGTACACAAAATGAACAGTAGTTTTCTTTTTACATTTATTTAGATAGCTTTTTATTTTCACATCTATATTCTCTCTCTTTCTGTCTCTCTTGCTGTTGCTGTCTCTCTCTCTCTAGCTTCGTCTCTGTCGGTCTCACCTTGTCTCTGTTTGTCTGTCTCTGCCTCTCTCTTGCTCTTTCTCTGTCTATCTCAATATCTGTCTATGTTTGCTGTCTCTCCACCTACCTCTCTCTCTCAAAAAAGTGATTGTTACAAGATGTGTAAGATGCCAGTTACTTGAATCTAGTTTTATGATGCAAGTTTCATTTGTGACAATCATCATATATAACCTGTTTGGTTTTAGCATTTGGAAAACAATTTGAGAGCTCACGAAAACAAAAAACAAAAAACATGAGTAAAATGAAGTTTGTGTTTGATGATGTAACAATTACAGACTCAAGAATAGCATCTTTCTTATTTGGTTTATTATTTTCCATGCCGTTAAGAGTGGCTTAGAAGTATGCATCTGCCTCTCACTCAGTAAGTGCTGAGCTCAAATCCTCTTAGTATCTTCCTAAAAAATTCATAGCTTTCATGTAAATGGACTCAACACAACCAATATTATTCTTAGCAATAATAAGGAGGAATGAGAAAATTGTGGTTTATTTTCAAATCCATATTTGTAGTTGAACTATAATGTTTCTGTAACAGTTTTATAAATCTTCATTTTTATTGTTAAACTTTGTGTTCAGTAGTGAAGCACATACTCTGATAGAGTCTTCATTAATCAACTGATTCGGAATCAGAAATTCATTTGACCAAAGTGTGAGTGTTAAAAATTTTGAAAATTAGCAGAGCAGATTTGGAGTTTTTGCCTCTTCAGGCTCACTGATAGATGAAATAAATGAAGTAATAAACGATAAGTTTTATTTTTGTGCTTTCAATTAATAATGTTGTTTTTAAGTTTTCTGACACCAACATTGTTAAAATGCTCTATTCAGTTTAAATCAACCTACTTGAATGTTGTTTCTGGGTGGTTCTAGATGAAAATGATTTTTCTGTGTAATTATTAAAGTTTCGTGCAAACTTGAATCCAACATTTCTGGCTGATCCTAAGGCTTTAGTGTAAAGGTTGAATCTGAAATTTCTGAGTTTTCGTTAGAACTTTGTGTCAAGCTGGATGTATTATTATTATTATGACTGGATGTTTTAAAGGCTGTTTTAAAGAATAAGTAATTTTGTCAACTGTATCCTTCCAATGGTGCTGTCAGAGTGTTGTGGTAAGTTCCATCAATGGTGTGCATTTCATGAATCTTCATGTTTACCCATTTTTGTCCTTCATGTTTTAGTTGATTGTTGTCAAGCATGTGTTTTGGTTTGTGGTGATGGGTCTGAAAGCATATCCAGATCATTTTATTTGTTGTTACATGTTTACTGATAGGGGGTTTTTCTCCATAAATGTTGTGCATTATTTGGTAATGGTTCTTTTTCCTATTGTACCTTTGTTGTTATTGCTTTTTTCAAGTGAAAAAAACACACTAGTCCCTTCTGATATTTATTCTCAGTGCTGTTCTAGAAATATTGTTCCAATTTCTCTTACATTGCAATTGGTGGTCTCTTTCCTCAGTATTCTTCTTATAAACCATGCCTCATGGTGTTGGTGATCATGTCTGTCCACGGCCATCTCTCTGCCAATAATTTATTATATTGATGTTATTCTGTCCAGCGTCTTGTCTCTTGGTATTCTCCTACCTCTTATTCTCTCCAATTTCCTGTTGTTATGACATACTCCAGCTTTCCCCCTCTCATGACAAGCACAAAGAATGTGGACTGTCTTCTTCTGATGCCAGTAATCATTTCTCTTTGTGAGTTAACTTCTTTCATTACTCCCCAGGTGAAAAACTTACAGATTGGAAGTGTTTAATCTTTGGCAACTTTCTTTATGTTTTATTTTATCTCTGTATTGTCTAGTGTCATTGCTTCTAACATGGTGTATTAATTGTCTCCTAAATGATTCATCTCGATAAGTAATAGCGTATAAGGTACTCATCAACATCTTAGTTCAAGAGGACCACTAGTTTCAGATCTGCTCCTTTGCAACGGTGTGCATGCAGTCATGTGTACAGAAACTCACACCTTTGTACTCTCTCTCTCTCTCTCTCTCTCTCTCTCTCTCTCTCTCTCTCTCTCTCTCTCTCTCTCTCTCTCTCTCTCTCATTCATGCACACACACACCCACCCTCACTCACTCACTCCCAATAGACACTAAGATAGAGATAGAGAAAGAGAGAGTGAGAGAAGAGTTGCAGCTGTTTATATCCTGATTATTTATGGGAAACAGTAGAAACAATGTGATGATAAAATTGATCAATAAAACATTTCAGCTTTGAAACAGTTGATCCGTCATGTAGCAGTAACACATCAATATTTCTATCCTGGCTGTGGTGTGCATCTGTCATTATTTTGTGTGATATTAATAATGTGTGCCCTCATTCTTCTATGTCTGTACATCTGTATCTGCCTGTCTGCACCTCTCTCTCTCTCTCTCTCTCTCTCTCTCTCTCTCTCTCTCTCTCTCTCTCTCTCTCTCTCTCTCTCTCTCTCTCTCTCTCTCTCTCTCTCTCTCTCTCTCTCTCTCTCTCTCTCTCAGTTATCATCTGATTACATTGCATATATACTTTAAAATATGATGGAATGTATATGTATAACATATTTTTCAACTTCTGTATGAATGCTCATGGCAGTTGTCACGGTACACGCAAATTGAAAAAGCTACCCTCAAAAGAATATTGATCATGTGTGATTCTTTTATAGCAATTTGGATCTCTCCCAGCGCCATGGAGTTTATGCCCTCTGCTGAAATTCTCTTTGTGTGGTTTTGTGTGAAGTACTCATGTGGATGCCGGTCTCTCTGGCTGTGGGGTTACAACACTTTCTCTCTGTAATCCCGTTTATCACGCAGAGTCTCGCAGCGGAGCGAGAACTGAGGTGGTTCGACCCCCGCTCGTGACTTGCGGATACTGAGCCGGCCGCTCAGAAAGCAATGGCAAACTACTGAGCGTAATCTTGCCAAGAGATCAACAGACAGCTGAAAGATGCTGCTGTTGACAGCTAAGTCCTGTAAAAGGATACGCAAAACATTTTTTACTCATGTGGATACATGTGGTCAGTGAAAGAAATCCTTAACAAATAACCAAACATGTGGTATAGAGTTTTACGCTTCAGTCCCTGCTGACTCTTTAGTTATTTCCCCACAAACAAACCAGATTTCTTGTTCTCTGTGGTTGTATTTGATATTTCCTTGGTACTGTATCCATGATCAATTGATGTTTATGTGGAAGATCTTATTTCATATTTTCACGTATATTCTTGGGTGGCTATTTGTTGCATTTGCATGAAGTGTAGTTTTTATTGTGGGTAATATTGTCTCACATGCTAACTTCATGTCTTGCTTCAGGGGATATCTATCACTCCTTTCCTGTTATTATTTTGCTGTGTCTTGAATACATACAAAGTCATGGTCTCGGTTCTGATCCTCTGTAAGGTAAGAGATTTTCTTCTTTCGGGGGTGAAATGAAAACCTGAACTTGTACATTGAAGTTGTTTGTTCCAGGGCAAACTGTCTGCAATTCACATTCCTTATGAGAATCCTCCTAGCAGCTCTTGGTGTGATACAAATATTGTAATGATGTTGTTTATTGTTGAGTATATTACAGTTTGTATCCTGTACTTATTTTGTATGAATTCTTCCAGGTCATTAGGGCAGAATTTTTTGGCCTGTATTTCTAAGTCTTGACTAAGGAATGGTGTCATTTTGCAAACATTTTGTTTTATGTTATCCTGGTTATAATGTTCAAACATAGCCTTAAAACCATGCTAACAAAAGTAAGGTGCATGTCCTTTTACAGGGCATTGTTCTCAACCTCAGAATTTATTGGCTGTTTGAGATTTGCTAGATAATTTTAGTTCAGTAGTTTGCCATTGATTTCTGAACAGGTGACGCCTCATATCATAGAAATCAACGCGAAGCGATCTGCTTTCAAATCGCCCGCAGCTGTGTTGAACGCTCAACTTGGTATGATGAAAAATGATGAAACTGCAAGCCTTACTATCCCTAAGCCAAAATGCCGGTTTATAACCATGTATGCCATTGCCAGCTCCGTGGCCATGGGGTTTTGGACTATAACTATAATTACTATAACCATGTATGCCATTGCCAGCTCCGTGGCCATGGGGTTTTGGACTATAACTATAATTACTATAACCATGTATGCCATTGCCAGCTCCGTGGCCATGGGGTTTTGGACTATAACTATAATTACTATAACCATGTATGCCATTGCCAGCTTCGTGGCCATGGGGTTTTGGACTATAACTATAATTACTATAACCATGTATGCCATTGCCAGCTCCGTGGCCATGGGGTTATGGACTATAACTATAATTACTATAACCATGTATGCCATTGCCAGCTCCGTGGCCATGGGGTTTTGGACTATAACTATAATTACTATAACCATGTATGCCATTGCCAGCTCTGTGGCCATGGGGTTTTGGACTATAACTATAATTACTATAACCATGTATGCCATTGCCAGCTCCGTGGCCGTGGGGTTTTGGACTATAATTACTATAACCATGTATGCCATTGCCAGCTCCGTGGCCATGGGGTTTTGGACTATAACTATAATTACTATAACCATGTATGCCATTGCCAGCTCCGTGGCCATGGGGTTTTGGACTATAACTATAATTACTATAACCATGTATGCCACTGCCAGCTCCATGGCCATGGGGTTATGGACTCAGTTTATGATCCCGCATACTCGCATTCAAAACACAGCTGTGGGCGATTTGGCAGCAGACCATCTTAACGTTAGTTTTTTATGAAATGGTATGGGTGCTGGTCGTTCAGAAAGCAGTAGCAAACTACTGAACATAAAGTTGCCAAAACATCACGAACAGCCAAAAAATGCTGGGGTTGACTGCAATGTCCTATACAGGATATGCAACTAACTTTTGTTTTTAATGACATTATAAATAGTTTACACAGAAACTAGGAAACAGTTAACCAACCCTTCAAAGCCATTGCAAAGTTCTGACCATACATTAAGTAACCCTTGCGTCCCTTAAGTGTTAAATCTCATCTTTGAAGTTCTGACAGCTGGAGCTTGTATTGTTGTATATTTGCAGTTATCTAAGCTTTATTTCTTACTGCATCACATTTACTTATGTAACAGTAGGCTGGGTATGATGGATCGACATACCCATCTCAGCGTGCCCCATGGTTGCGTCAGGCCAGTGCATCTGTTGTTCGGTATAGGGCAAGGTAATAACAGGTGCACAGTTGAGCAGGGAAGTGTAGCAGGTCAGTTGGGTTTGTTATGATGAGCTGAGAGAAGTAAACAAGTTGGTGCTTGGAAGATACAGCGACACAAGAAGTTTTGAACATCTTCCTGTTAATCCTGTCTGGTTCGAGAAGAGTATTTAGAAATTAGAATGGTCAAGAAGGAAAGCGTGCTGCATCCCAACTTTCTAGTTTGATGGGAAAAGTGTGATGCAGTTAGTCGCTCAGGGGTTTTAGGGGTATTTAAGAACAGAAATTCAGAGGTAAAGGATAGAGAGATTCAGAAGAGAGCAAAGAAGGGCCTGCAGAGGAAACAGTAAGAGTCAGATCCACACACTGTCCTACATAGGGTCAGTCAGGCCAGAGCAGGGCAAAGTAGACAGAGTGATAGAGTAAAGTTAGTCACTGAACTGAGCTGTCGACTCAGTTGAATTTAGTTTTTGAGAAGACTGCGGCATAATGGGTATTTGGGCTAGCATTCCATCCGCGTGACACCAGAAACCTGTGGTAGAAGCCACATAATTGTTAGCTAATATACCATCAGGGCCCAGACGCTCATAGCTTGATTGGTTACAGGTGTCATGTTTACTGTCTCAATATGTTGAGTCATTGGAGCAATATACTCAGTGGAGTAGATAAACATTGAAACAATGAAAACAAGAGGTGTGATGAACTGTGACCTCTGATATGGGTCGTACCCAGTTACACTGTTACAATTCAGCAATACACTGTTACAGGTGTGTTGAGAAGTTGGTCATGTGACATTTATCGCCTGGCAGTTTATATATATATATATACACACACTGTTACACTTAGTATAATTCTGGCTGTAATAGTAGAAGTAGACTTGAAGAAGCTTCACGTGCCTGGTCCCTTTCATGCAAGAGGTTCTGTAATCTATTGCTAAACATCTATTGTGACAGTTCTGTCTGCCTCAGATAGGATTCTTAGCCCTTTTAAGTGTGCCTATAACCTTGAAAGATACGCTTCCTACTTCAGTGCCTGCTAAGTGTTGTTGAGCATGTATTAGCATAATTGTTCTTGATAAATTAATAATGTTGTCAAGGCCCACTGTATGCCCTCCACTGCAAGTGTGTGACACATTAGGTCACACTATTGGTGGTATTATGGATTCACCAACAAGTCACGAAGCACAGTGGCTAGCCTGTAGTAGTACCAGGAAACCTCCTTGGAAGTAAAGACAGGCGGCGTGATATTGGCTGCATCACTCATCAGGTGTGATGGTCTGTTAGAAATATGGGGCTAGCACCATATACCCATGACAGCTCATGGTGTGTACAAGGGGTGAGTCCACATTCAGCTGCTGCATTAGTACAGTGGTTAGGGTGTTGGCCTGTCAGGACCGTGACCTGAGTTCCCTGGCAGCTGTAGGATTGTTGGTGTCTGACCAGTATGGCTCTGAGGTACACTCGGCCTCATACAATTGATCTGGGTAATTTTGTGGAGATTGTTTGGCAAGTACATGTGGCAGTGAAGAGAACTGGCCACTCCTATCTCACTAAGCTGTGCTGTGGCTTACAATATGTTAGTTAGTTGCATATCCTTCATAGGTTGTCGCAGTCACCCCACAATTTTTTTAGCTATTTGTGATTTCTTGGCTAGTTTACGTTCAGTAGTTTGCCATTGCTTTCTGAACAACCGGAACTCATACCATTGTATGAAAACCAAAACAAGGTGGTCTCCTGCCAAATCACTCGCAGCTGTGTTTTGAACTTTGTATGCGGGATTACGAATTGCATCCGTAACCCCTTCACCACAGAGCCGGCTTATAATATGTCCAATACTACACACCTCAATGTCAGAGGTAAATGTTGATTCCTAGGCTAGATTACGTTCATCAGCACGCCACGACTTTCTGAGCGACCGGCTCCATACTCTCATAAGTCACTGGAGCGCCTCGAACTTCTAATTCTTATGCGCTCACGTCAACCACGAGAGTATTAGGGATTAACGGAGAAAGCTGCTAACCCCTCGGCCAGGGAGCCGGCGTGATAGCATGCTAGCCACTGCAATACCACAGCTCTCCATTTTGACAAAAACCAATCATAAACATTATATCTAAAGGTTATACTATTGATAAAAGTCTAGTTTGATCCCTAAACAAAGCATATACTTTTCACATTTAAAGTTCTAGTCATTGATCAAGAAAATGTACAATACACAGCTAGACTTGATCAAGCGGGCAACAGATAGTTAAATATAGAGAATATGCTTGCAGGAACACTACTTGTAGTGGAGGGCATACACTGGGCCTTGACGTCACAATTAAGTTATCAAGAATGTGCTTGCAGGAACACTACTTGTAGTGGAGGGCATACACTGGGCCTTGACGTCACAATTAAGTTATCAAGAACAATTATGCTAAACCATGCTCAATAACACACAGCAAGCACTGAAGGAGGAACCGTATCTGTCAAGGTTACAGGCAGGCTCAACAGGGCTAAGAATCCTATCTGAGACAGACGGAACTGTCACAATAGATGTTTAGCAATAGATTACAGAACCTCTTGCATGAAAGGGAACAGGACTGTGGGCCAGTAAAGCTTCCCAAGACTGAAGAGGAAATGTGAAGAAACAAACTACCAGATCAGAATGTGAACTAAAATCAGATCTAGTGAATTAAGTTCAGCATGTGAACTAAGATCCACTTGTGAACTAAGATAAACATGTGAACTAAGATCATATCTTATGAATTAAGATTACCATGTGAGCTAAGATAAACATGTGAACTAAGATCTACTTGTGAACTAAGATCCACTTGTGAACTAAGATAAACATGTAAACTAAGATCAACATGTGAACTATGATCACCATGTGAACTAAAATCAGATCTAGTGAATTAAGTTCAGCATGTGAACTAAGATCCACTTGTGAACTAAGATCAACATGTAAACTAAGATCCACTTGTGAACTAAGATCAACATGTGAACTATGATCCACTTGTGAACTAAGATCCATTTGTGAATTAACATCCACTTGTGAACTAAGATCACCATGGGAACTAAGATCCACTTGTGTACTAAGATCCCCTCATGAACTAAGATCAACATGTGAACTAAGATCAATATGTGAACTAAAATCCATTTGTAAACTATGATCAGCATGTGAACAGTGATCAACATGTGAACTAAAATCCACTTGTGAACTAAGATCAACATGTGAACAAAGATCAACATGTGAACTAAGATCCACTTGTGAACTAAGATCAACATGTGAACTGAGATCCATTTGTGAACTAACAGTTAGAAATTATTTTCACTGCACAGGTCTAGCTGTTATTGTTACCAACCGTAACAAGTTGAATGTTTTAAGGCTAGTTGTTTAATTTCACTTTTTCTTTCTTTTACAGTACGGCAGACAGCTAGCAAACCATCTTGAAGTAGCAGTTAAGTGATCTCTGCAGTGGCATGTTAGCGTAAACAAACACGATCATCTGGACACATACAACATCCCCGTAACAGACTGATACAAAGCTCGATCGGAAATAACAAAGTTGATTGTCATCTTTGCTTATGTCACAGTCATTACTTGATATTACCCAGTATCCATTGAAATTGGCAGATGTTAGAGCAAACATTTGTTGGAACAGATGTTGTATGTTTGTGGCATTTTGTTTTATATATCTACATCTTTTAACTGGCTGAGGTGGAGATTAGAATAATAGAGCTTGTCAGAAATAGTGAGACAGGTCTATAAAACTTTTCTGTGGAGCACAGATGAAACTAGCTTTTCAGATTCCTTGATTCCACAAGATTAAATAGTGTTAAAATACCTGTAATTGAAAAGCACTTCAGTTATATTGAATTTCAATCAGTGGTACCAGAAGGTGATCCAGAAGTTTGTTTTTATGTTTTTTCCGGAAACTAATCAGCAATTAGGGGGTTCTTTCACTGTTGTTTACACTTGTAATATTTAGTGTCCCATGACACACTTCATTATACTACATGCTTAGTCAACGGATACTACTTTAGGTTGTATAATGTTCATAATAAGAGTGCAATTAATTCAGTTAAATAGCTCAAAAACATATCTGTATGATTGTGTGTGCATGCATATAGGCCAAATAAAAATTGAATTACAGAAATTAATTTACAGCATGAAATACAGGTCTAAACAAAAGCTAGTTTATCCTTAGTAAACACATAAATCAAAACATCCTTCAGTATTTTTGAGTAAACCAACAAACTGATGAATATGCTACACATTGCAACATTGTCATAGACATTTTTCAACTGAAATTTTTGTTGCTTTATTTCAGGGTTTTTTAAATGTTATTTATAGTTTACAACGTGTTTTTTTTTAAAATTTGAAAGTATTATTTATATACATAGACACACATACGCAAACAATTTCAGGAGAGGTTCATTTTGATACAATTAAGTTTCAGTTTTCTTCTCAGTTTAAGTTTTTTATTTTCTCAGTTTGTTGTGGTTTAGTTTACAGAAATAGTAAAAGGGTGTTTACTTGCTGTCTCATTACAAGAGCCAACTAAAACCATTTATATATAGCTATATGAAGAAATGATAACTGTTACTTCAGCACTGAAATGTTTTGTATGTCACTTCTATTGTAGTTACAGGCGTGGATGTGCTGCTTAATGCTCATGGAAGTAAGCATTCATGAGTATATAAACAATATACAGAACACATAGTGAGGACAGCTTTACAAAATACAATTACGTCAAACAGAGGATGTTGCAATGGCAGGCCTTCATCAGCAAAGAAGAAAACAACAACATATATACCACAAAGATGATACTACAGTGTCTGCATTAAGATGTAATGTCACTGGCACCTTCCCGTCTTGACGGACAATAATTGTGCTTCTAACAAGGCACAACTACTACAACCCATGAGGGTAACGAATGTTATACCTCTCCATTGCACAAAGCCTGGGCTGAATTGTAGAAACCATGTGTTGCCCATGCAACATGATCCCTCTCTCGGCCTGTCTAGTTTACTCCAGAGGAAAGGTAACATTAATACATTTGGAAAAAAGGCAAGATGCAGAAGCTGCTGGATCAGCAAAGTAATGCTCTAAATGTTTACCTGTCGGAGCTGTAATCATAGACAAATTAAAGACCAAGGCATAGGGCCTAGTCTGCCCTGCCATGACATTTAATCTTTAAGTTGCATTTTCTCGCACTAGGATAAGGCTTGAACCCTCCCAGTTGTGCTCCTCCGATCAAAGCCATTGGCACAGTGTGGGGTGTCAGGTTTGGTAAGTACCGCTCAATATTCGGCACTAATAGAAAGCAGGTAGTGTAGTCTATTGTTATACGGAGGCCAGTCATATTCTGATAAAGACCTAAGATGTAATAAGCAGAATGAAAAACAATATACCCTACCACCCGAATATGAATCATTTTGTTAAACTGCCCTACACTTCATGTTTCGGAGTATCTGAGTTGTGTGATCTCTACCCGCAGATGGACCAAAGGCAGTCGTCTACATTATAGTCCTGGCCTAGTGTTAATTGTTGTGGCTAGTTGGGGGTTTTCTGTCTCCAGTACCAAGCATGAGGCTCTGGATAATGAGATCTCTGTGTGATGTAGATGAGCGGGTAAGGCGTGCAAACACAAATATGTTTAGGCATGGCCAGGGCTGGGAAAGGTTGTGAAGTGATGGTGTGTAAATATGTTAGGGATAATATGTTTACTTGTGCATGAAGCAAGTTTGTATGTTGCAGCTGCACTGCAGGTACACATGAGATTATGGCATCACTTGACATTCCAGACATTTATCAGTTTTTCAGTTGTTAGTGTTGTCACTGTGACACCATTGTCTTTGCAATCTGCATTACAACATAACTAATACCCATTGCCAGTGTCATAGTCTTGAGTCATATGTATAAATGTTTTGCATATCCTTTACAAGACATCGCTTGTCAACATCAGCATCTTTCAGCTGATTGTTGATTTCTTGGCAAGATTACGCTCAGTAGTTTGCCATTGCTTTCTGAGCAACCGGTTCCATACTCTCATAAGTCACTGGCGCGACTCGAACCAGTCATATGTATGTATAGAGAAATTTGGTCTATTCCGTCATAATGAAACCAATTAAAGTGGGTCTTGTGTTTTTATACCAGGCAAAGATGATAGTCATTTCACAGAAACATACGTGTGTTTACATTTCATTCTATTTTGGGTGACTAAACAGAGCAGTTTTTACTATATGGAGCAGCCATGGGGCTTTAATAATGAAGTATATCAAGCTTACAGATACACACACAGTTACATATACCAAGGTTAAGAATGCCTCTCTCATTCACTTTAAGGTCACATATAAATTACACATAAAACTGTACGTATATGCACAAATGCATAGTACAAGTGTGTGTGCATGTTTATGCACACATGCCTGTGTATTTGTGCTTAAAAAAAGATAAGCTGAGTAGATTAAACACATGTTACTGCATACGGGTCTGCATAGTCTGTGTTTGTAACTTGTATGTTTATATTGGTGTATGTGTGAGAATTACTCTGGCAAATGTTGTATCTTACCATCCATATTCATTGCCTTAATGGGCATTATTTTTTACGAACATATAGAATTTAAAGAGATAGTAGATAAGTAACATATTCAGATCACCATATACTGTTAAATAATGATGGTAAATATTTATTAATATCACCATATATGTCTAGCAAATATGGTGAATATGTAACATTTATATCACCAGTTATATCAAACAAAGATGGTGGATATGTAACATATTCATAGCACCAGTTATATCAAACAAAGATGGTGGATATGTAACATATTCATTTCACCAGTTATATCAAACAAAGATGGTGGATATGTAACATATTCATATCACCAGTTATATCAAACAAAGATGGTGGATATGTAACATATTCATAGCACCAGTTATATCAAACAAAGATGGTGGATATGTAACATATTCATATCACCAGTTATATCAAACAAAGATGGTGGATATGTTACATATTCATATCACCATATATGTAAAGCTGGCTTCCTGGCCTAGAGGTTAGCGACTTTTCTCCATAATCTCGTATACTCTCGTAAGTAACGTGACGACGGCTGAGAATCAGCAATGGTTTGAATCGCGCCGGTAACTTACGGGGTATGTGAGCCAGCCGCTCAGAAAGCAATGGCAAACTACAAAGCGTAATCTTGCCAGGAAATCAACAATCGGCTGAAAGATGCTGATGTTGACAGCAATGTCCTGTAAGGGATATGCAAACAATTTTTTTGTTTAAAAATATATATGTCAAGCAAAGATGCTGGATATGTAACATATTCATATCACCATTTATGTCAAACACACATAGTAGATATGTATCATATTCTTATAACCATATATGTCAAGCAAAGATGGTGGACATGTAACACATATCACCATGTTTGTCAAACACACATAGATATACGGTTGCCAGATACGTGGGCACCAAAAGGAGGACATAATAGACAAAAAAGAGGACAAAGGAGGACATATTGAATGTGTCATTTGAATCGTTCCAGATTAAACCCACAGTCAGTACAATTTTATTATAATAGCTGGCAATAATTATATTTTACTCTTAGTGAATCAACCAAGAAGCAATCATGTTAAAAATAAATATATAAATTCAATGGAGGCCTTTTTCAAAATGTAAAAAAACATTTAAACAGCCGATTGTACAATTATTACATTATAATCTTTATTAATTACACAACATATTTCTCGGAGGAGCCAACTTTTCATAGAAGATCCTCGTTAGCAATCACATATGCATAAAACTGTTCACAGGTAATATTCTTCACATTGTACTTTGTGAGAAAAGCCGGACACTTTAAAGGTATTTAGCTTTGCCTGCAGGACATAGAATATTAGGCTAAAAAGGAGGACATGTCCTCTTTTTGCCAGATGTCTAGCAACCTTACGTAGATATGTGTCAAATTCGTATTGCACTGTGTTTGTGTCAGGCAAGGATGCTGCTTGAAACGTTGAGTAAATCACAACCTCAAACTTGTTCGAGACTGAACATGTTTGTGGCTGAAGCAAGATAAATTAGTTTGTGCTGCAGTAGAAAAATATGCCACACAATGATAGAGTTTTCTGTTGCAGATTTCACAAGAAAATTTGATAAATTAGCCAAAACTAAATCGATTAATTGGGAGTTAAAACTGATAGCAAATATGTAGCTGTGTATGTCAGCCTAGTGTCATGTGGTGTTAATACAGATGTTTGTTAATTTGTTGCTTTGTTTCATTCAAATCATTCAGTATTTTGAATACATTTGACTAGAATAAGACTCCAATGATGGCATATGTCATTGTATATGTTGAATATAAATATTGTTTATCATCACCATATGCCATTTGTTACCAGAAACACTGCTCGACTAGTAAGACATTTGGTTATTTATTTGGTTCAGATTTAGTTATCAAGGCTTCAAAATATAATTTTTCATGAAACTTGTTGAACAATTTTAGTTTGACAGTTTTAAAATATATGCATTTTTGTTTTCTAAAATGTCAAGTTTTGTTTATATACATACTTGTCAAATGAAGAACATTTACAAGTTTTTATACAGTGAAACGTTTATTATATTTATTACTACTTTTTAGGTTTATTTAGTGCACTTGATCAAATAACATGTTTGTCTACTCACCAGCCACACCTCAAAAACAGACATACTTTAGCAGACAATTGTCCAGTGACTTCAGCTTGAGTAAATGTCTGTACAGAGTCATTCTGAGAGATAAAGTGGTCTCTCAGAGTCTTGTGCAAAAAAGAATGTGCTTGTTTGCACACTTGAGTGCTTCTAATCAGCAATGAAGCAGTGTTTTGTGCATAAATGCACGAGTTTACGTAAGCATTGTGGCTTATTGCCACTTGGAACAACACTTGTCATCTTTCGCATAATATGACTTTTAAAATATCATGATATCGTAGGTTTCAAAACAGATGAGTGCAAGGTTTTAACAAATATAATGAACCTTCTAGAACTTGTGTTGACATGTTGTGTTTATCTCAATCACGCTTATTTTAAAGCTGTTCTTTTGATTTGAAAAGTTGAATGTGTCTTTTGAGGATGACACTATACCTTGTCAGATGAAGAACATCTACAAGCCATTGTACATTTTAGCATAACTCTTCAGTAGATTTGTGGTTTGTGGTTTTAATCAGATTTTATTGGGGAGGTTTTTTTCTGACACACATTCAAGGTAACGTTTGTACGGGGGTCAAGGACAGTTTATGGTAGATTCTATGTATTGACTATGATCTCGCACTTGTGATAGCATATTTTTAAATCACTTGCAATGTATAAATTGGCCTATTCATGTGTTCATTTAGCTGTGTCTGTAGAAGTGGCTCACTTATGATGGTTGGTGATCGTCTAGTGAAGTTTTATGTTGGCAGGGAAGATCAAAGTAATCTGTTATCAGATACTGCCAGGAAAAGGTGCAGTCGTACGACTGAACATACAGCGGTCCACGATATAATGATGTGAGGCTGCCAGTTTTCTTGCTGTCTTTTGTTTCCAACAAAGTCTCTGGTAACCATGTTGGGTCGACTCCAAACAGTCAGAAAATAATCCACCTTGGGTATTGATATAGTAGGTGCAGCCGCTGTGCTCCGTTTGTGGCCTCTGTGCTGGCATGTACAGCTCAAGTGCTGGCTGGTGAGGCCACTGTATCACCAAATGAAGTTGTTGTGCTGGCAGGTGAGGCTGCTGTACCACCAGATGAGGTTGTGCTGGCAGGTACAGCTCAAATGCTGGCTGGTGGGTGAGGCTGCTGTACCGCCAGATGAGGATGCTGTGCTGACAGGTACAGCTTAAGTGCTGGCAGGTACAGCTTAAGTGCTGGCAGGTGAGGCCACTGTACTGCCATATGAGGTTGTTGTGCTGGCAGGTGAGGCTGCTGTACCGCCAAATGAGGTTGCTGTGCTGGCAGGTGCAGCTTAAGTGCTGGCAGGTAAGGCTGCTGTATCACCAGATGAGGTTGTTTTGCTGGCTGGTGAGGCCACTGTATCACCAGATGAGGTTGTTGTGCTGGCAGTTGAGGCTGCTGTA
This sequence comes from Cepaea hortensis, assembly GCA_963921405.1. NCBI lineage: Eukaryota > Metazoa > Mollusca > Gastropoda > Stylommatophora > Helicidae > Cepaea > Cepaea hortensis. The sequence continues at coordinate 67,385,457 of OY992877.1, read as the reverse complement.
CCGCCAACTGAAGTTGTTGTGCTGGCAGGTATAGCTCAAGTGCTGGCAGGTGAGGATGCTGTACTGCCAGATGAAGTTGCTGTGCTGGCAGGTGAGGCCACTGTACTGACAGTTGAGGCAGGTGAGGCTGCTATACTGGCAGGTGTTCTGACAGTTGAGGCAGGTGAGGCTGCTATACTGGCAGGTGTTCTGAGCAGATAGAAAATATCTGTGCTGGAGATTAAACCTTGACTGTTGTACTGATAGTCCTGGGCACATCTTAAGGTGCGTTGAGCACACAGTGCTGGACCCATTTGTTTATAGACCACTCATCACTCAAAGAGTGGTGTGGTTAATACCTTGCCAGTTACCTTTACTTTCCAAGGCATTTACGGGTACCAGTTTTAGGCCAGGTCGACCTGGGAGCCTAAGTGAGTTTTATAAACTTGCCTGACCATTTAGGGCTGAGATGTTAACACAGGCTGTTTGTGACCTGAATAGGGCAGCATCCCAGTGGATTGGCCATGTAAGGGCATGATGTTTCTTCAGTGGCCAGTGTTGTCAAATAACACCAAACATCAAACATGGCTGTGTTCCTGGAAGAGCAACAAATGGTGAGAGAAGGAACTAATCACCTCAATACAAACTATACCATCTCTGATAGTGTATCAGTTACAGAATTAACTTCACCCACTGTGAGTATTTCTTTGACCTAATTATTTATTCCTGCTTGTCCCCATGCCATTGACTGGATAAAGTGGAAGGGAACTGGTGTCTACACCTCAATACCATGACCTGTACTATGTGAAATATATCACATTCGTGAAGTATCTGCTATGGAGTGTCTCCTGCTGGGTGTGACATCATTGGCGGAACCATCGAAGCCGCTACAGATATGGTCAGAGACACTAAAGTTGACACAGATCTTCAATCAGTGATAATCTGCTGCTAGTATAGTATGTGCAAACATTCTTCTTCTCAATTTGCCATTTAAGAAAACCACATTAAACATTATTGGTTGAAAGTGCATACATTTTTAAGACGAAAATTGGCAAATTGTTAATCTTATTTGATTTTATTGATTTTGGTCAGAACAATTTTAATTTATTTAATACACTTTGGTTTTCACGAGTACATTTTCTTTGTTTTATAAATGCTTTTGGTTTGCAGACATACGTTATTGCATACAACAGTTATAATGGTTTGCAATGTAACATACGGTTTTGTGAAGGTTTGCTTATATTTGTTTCACATACTAATCAGTTGTTAGAAGGGACATATTTGAATAATGAATGCATTTGAACATTGTGCTTGTGAGGTTCTCAAAATCTACAAGTTTGTGGTTTGCACTTGTGAGGTTCAGAAAACCTACAAGTTTGTGGTTTGCACTTGTGAGGTTCAGAAAACCTACAAGTCCATGTATAGATTACTTAGACAGATTTCTCTTTTAATATTAATCATCATTTAATCTTGAATTCTACAGTTGCATATTAAAGTCTGAAAAGTTTTATAGCTATCTTTTATGTTATGTAATAACATTACCTACACGTATCTTGGCTATTCAAACAACTATTTTAGAAAGCATATAAACAAAATCATTGTGTAAAGATGATTGAGGCACACAGTGTGCATGAAGTTTGTATTCATTATTTATCTGCAGGATCCTTCTTTGGGCATTGGTTGTTGTCAACTGTCTCAAAGCCATAGTGTACACAGGACCAACCCAGGCTCATCCCAGCCAGTCTGTAGGGTGTGTGCCGGGTCATGGCTAGGCTACATTCTAAGGTAGAGGTAGAGTCCCACTGTAGAGGTGAAGTCCCACTACTGGTCTTGCAGCCCTTGCTGGGTTTTTTTAGCTTGGAAAGGGGAAGGGGAGCTATGAAGCATACTTCGGTAGGTGCTGGTACTTTGCTACTGGGTTGGTAGAAAAGTCCAACTTTGTGCCAGTATATTGTCCTTTTCAGGGCTCAGATGACCTGAATGGCTATGCACCGGACTCAAAATAGTTGATTCGGGGTCTCCTAGAGGGATTCCAGGTCTCCTAAAGGATTCACCACCCAATATGCAGGATCAGACCCTATCCTGTTGTTATTTTTTATATTGCCATATCCTGCTGCAAAAATTACGTTCCCCATTTAACGGGTGTTGTTATGTTATTACATATTTGGTTATGGATACAGAAATGGAAAGATGATTTAGTGATATTACATTTAGTGTATTGTTAAAGATTGAGAACAGATGAATTAATTTGATCTTTATAAGTCAGCTGTAAACAAGTGTAATTGTTATAACAGACATGAATCTATTGTTGGGACTGTCCAGCATATGTCAGTTGTCCGATGTTTCCACATTTGGGAAGGTTTCATGTCAAATTGAGGAGGTTTACATGGAATCTCAAATATTGTGATATATTTTATTTTTTGTTTTCTTTTCTTATTAAAATGTCTCCAGAAATGTTCAGTTCATTTTTACAGCAACATTATTATTATGAAATACAGTTTGGCTTGCTCATGAAGTTACTAGCTCTTTATTTATGAGTGAAGTTCATATTTCTAATTGGGCCTGACTCATAGTGAAGTTCTGGGTCTGACTCCTGGTGCAGTTCATATTTCTAACTGGGTCTGACTCCTGATGAAGTTCATATTTCTAACTGGGTCTGATTCCTGGTGAAGTTCATATTTCTAACTGGGTCTGATTTCTGGTGAAGTTCATATTTCTAACTGGGTCTGACTCCTGGTGAAGTTCATATGTCTAACTGGGTCTGACTCCTGGTGAAGTTCATGTCTAACTGGGTCTGACTCCTGGTGAAGTTCATATTTCTAACTGGATCTGACTCATAGTGAAGTTCATATTTCTATCTGGGTCTGATTCATAGTGAAGTTCATATTTCTAACTGGGTCTGATTCATTGTGAAGTTCATATTTCTAACTGGGTCTGACTCCTGATGAAGTTCATATTTCTAATTGGGCCTGACTCATAGTGAAGTTCTGGGTCTGACTATTGGTGAAGTTCATATTTCTAACTGGGTCTGACTCCTGATGAAGTTCATATTTCTAATTGGGCCTGACTCATAGTGAAGTTCTGGGTCTGACTCCTGGTGAAGTTCATATTTCTAACTGGGTCTGATTCCTGGTGAAGTTCATATCTCTAACTGGGTCTGATTCATAGTTAAGCTCATATTTCTAACTGGGTCTGATTCATAGTGAAGTTCATATTTCTAACTGGATCTGACTCATAGTGAAGTTCATATTTCTATCTGGGTCTGATTCATAGTGAAGTTCATATTTCTAACTGGCACTGATTCATAGTGAAGTTCATATTTCTAACTGGGTCTGACTCCTAATGAAGTTCATATTTCTAATTGGGCCTGACTCATAGTGAAGTTCTGGGTCTGACTCCTGGTGAAGTTCATATTTCTAACTGGGTCTGACTCCTGATGAAGTTCATATTTCTAATTGGGCCTGACTCATAGTGAAGTTCTGGGTCTGACTCCTGGTGAAGTTCATATCTCTAACTGGGTCTGATTCATAGTGAAGTTCATATTTCTAACTGGGTCTGATTCATAGTGAAGTTCATATTTCTAACTGGGTCTGACTCCTGATGAAGTTCATATTTCTAATTGGGCCTGACTCATAGTGAAGTTCTGGGTCTGACTCCTGGTGAAGTTCATATTTCTAACTGGGTCTGACTCCTGATGAAGTTCATATTTCTAATTGGGCCTGACTCATAGTGAAGTTCTGGGTCTGACTCCTGATGAAGTTCATATTTCTAACTGGGTCTGATTCCTGGTGAAGTTCATATTTCTAACTGGGTCTGATTCCTGGTGAAGTTCATATTTCTAACTGGGTCTGTCTCCTGGTGAAGTTCATATTTCTAGCTGGGTTACTTACAGAAAATAGCTCTTCTGATAATGAAGTTCATATTTCTAGCTGGACCTGGCTCATAGAAAGCAGCTCTGTTTGTAACTCTTATCTTCTGAGAGGTCAGTATTTGGGATGGTAACATGTTTTTTGTTAATATTAACCTGACTATGGTTTTTCATTTAGTGCCTTCATTAACATGTGTAGTAAAACTTGAATATTACTTCCTCTTACAGTATATAAATATTAAAGTAGACAAGTGCATTGCACAAAAATGGACAAATTCTTACATTTTGTTAAGGGTTAATTTTGTGTAAGTGGTGCACACTATGGTTGTTTTATGTATTTCAGGGATAAGCTATAGTTGTTTTATATGTTCCTGGGAGGAGTATTTTGTCAGGAACATCAAACATTTAAAGTTATGTATTTTATGTTTAGAATCTGTTTAGGCTACCACAATCATTATAATTCTGAATTGAGAAGTGAGCATTAGAGAATTTGTGAGATGCAAAATGTCTTTCAAGGATAAAGTTTCAGTTGTTATTTTTTTGTTTGTAGTCAGAGTGTCACGCACACATAAATCAGATGTTTCTGATGTTTATTGTTGATGCCGCAGGGAATATTTCTGTGTTAAAAATACAAAAGGCTGAAGATGAAAAAGTGTTCATAAAGGCTGTAGAGTGGAGAGTCTGACCAGACTGGCGGTTATTCTGGAAACTTGTGGGTATCAGGGCATGTGTTTTGACTGAGTTCAGAGAAGAGTATAGCCAAGCTAGAGTCTGAGGACAATTGTACACATTTGGTATCAGTTCACATCCATGTGTGCCTCTAATCTCCAAACACAGCCGTGAGCTTGTCATTCTCATGGGAAACAACACCTCATATATATATATATATATATATGAGCTTGGCATTCCCAAGAGACACAACACCGTTTTTTATATTGATTTTCTAGGCAATTTAACATTCAATAGTTTGCCATTGCTTTCTGAATGAGAAGTCAGTGTTTACGTCCAGTTAATGTCGGTGTAGGGATTAAACACCCTATCTCGCCATCAGAAAATTGGAAATTTAATAGAAGTGATAAATTACGGAAAATATTTTAGTGAAAATAATTGTATGACCTCAGTTATTTCAGCACCATTTTTATGTTACCACAAAGAATGTCTTCAATCCAATAGGTATCTCAAACAAGTATATGAATGATATCTTTTTTACGAGTGTTGCACAGTGAAAATATATCACAACTAGTTAATTTATGTGTAAGTGTAGACACTGACTATGAATCTGTTTCTTTCTGGTTCGAGGTCAGATATGTGTATCAGGAAGTGTACATGGCTTGTATATCTATAGAAGATTTTTACCATAACAGATTTCCGTAAACAAATTGTTGGGTTTCCAAACCAGTAAGGAATAATTCTGAATGTTTGCTCTGAACTTGAAATCCTTTATTAAAAAGAATATATTTTCTGGTAAATTTGTTTCACGTATTATTACTTGTGAAAATGAATGCTTGTATGTATGTGTTACTTAGTTGTTATCTTTCACCACAAGTTAATTTCAGGTAGATTTGTGTGTATTCTGTACCATGATAAGTGTCTGTATGTGGCATTGTGCCAGTAGCTTGCACTTGTTTACTCTGTGGTCTCACGTAGTTCTTTTTTGTGGTATTTGTTTAAACCATTTCCTTGTCCATGTGTGTGTGCATGTATGTGTGAGAGTGAGTGCATGAGAGAGCGAGAGCAGTTCAGTCATCAGAACATGTTGGCACATTAATGTATGAAACAGGTCTGTACTGTGGTAGTGTTAAATACCTAACTTGATTGACTCCTGCTGTGTTTAGTATCATCTTTCATTGATTAGCATGACATCATCAGCACATAGCAGGTCCCTGACAGAACATCACTCTCATCACACGCCACTGTCACATTTCTTGATCTCTGGTCATGTCTTCTGTCTCATGCACTCTAATGCCATGTCTCCTGCACTCTCATGCCATGTCTCCTGCCTCGTGCACTCTCATGTCATGTCTCCTGTCTCATGCACTCTCATGCCCTGTCTCCTGCACTCTCATGCCATGTCTCCTGCCTCATGCACTCTCATGTCATGTCTCCTGTCTCATGCACTCTCATGTCATGTCTCCTGTCCCATGCACTCTCATGTCATGTCTCCTGTCTCATGCACTCTCATGTCATGTCTCCTGTCTCATGCACTCTCATGTCATGTCTCCTGTCTCATGCACTCTCATGTCATGTCTCCTGTCTCATGCACTCTCATGTCATGTCTCCTGCCTCGTGCACTCTCATGTCATGTCTCCTGTCTCATGCACTCTCATGTCATGTCTCCTGTCTCATGCACTCTCATGTCATGTCTTCTGTCTCATGCACTCTCATGTCATGTCTCCTGTCTCGTGCACTCTCATGTCATGTCTCCTGCCTCGTGCACTCTCATGTCATGACTCCTGTCTCATGCACTCTCATGTCATGTCTCCTGTCTCATGCACTCTCATGTCATGTCTCCTGTCTCATGCACTCTCATGTCATGTCTCCTGTCTCATGCACTCTCATGTCATGTCTCCTGTCTCATGCACTCTCATGTCATGTCTCCTGTCTCATGCACTCTCATGTCATGTCTCCTGTCTCATGCACTCTCATGCCCTGTCTCCTACACTCTCATGCCATGTCTCCTGCACTTTCATGCCATGTCTCCCGTCTCATGCACTCTCATGCCATGTCTCCTGCTTCATGCACTCTCATGCCATGTCTCATGCACTCTCATGCCATGTCTCATGCACTCTCATGCCATGTCTCCTGCACTCTCATGCCATGTCTCCTGCACTCTCATGCCATGTCTCCTGCCTCGTGCACTCTCATGCCATGTCTTCTGTCTCATGCACCCTCATGCCATGTCTCCTGCCTCATGCACTCATGTCATGTCTCCTGCCTTGTGCAATCTCATGCCATGTCTCCTGTCTCATGCACTCTCATGCCATGTCTCCTGCCTTGTGCACTCTCATGCCATGTCTCCTGTCTCATGCACTCATGCCATGTCTCCTGCCTCGTGCACTCTCATGCCATGTCTCCTGTCTCATGCACTCTCATGCCATGTCTCCTGCCTTGTGCACTCTCATGCCATGTCTCCTGCCTCGTGCACTCTCATGCCATGTCTCCTGCCTCGTGCACTCTCATGCCATGTGTCCTCCCTCGTGCACTCTCATGCCATGTCTCTTGCCTCATGCACTCTCATGTCATGTCTCCTGTCTCATGCACTCTCATGCCATGTCTCCTGCCTTGTGCACCCTCATGCCATGTCTCCTGCCTCGTGCACTCTCATGCCATGTCTCGTGCACCGTCATGCCATGTCTCCTGCCTCGTGCACTCTCATGCCATGTCTCCTGCCTTGTGCACTCTCATGCCATGTTTCCTGCCTCATGCACTCATGTCATGTCTCCTGTCTCATGCACTCTCATGCCATGTCTCCTGCCTTGTGCATTCTCATGCCATGCCTCCTCCTTGTGCACTCTCATGCCATGTCTCATGTCTTGTGTACCCTCATATTATGTCTCCTGCCTCGTGCACTCTCATGCCATGTCTCCTGCCTTGTGCACTCTCATGCCATGTCTCCTGCCTCATGCACTCTCATGTCATGTCTCCTGTCTCATGCACTCTCATGCCATGTCTCCTGCCTCATGCACTCTCATGCCATGTATCCTGTCTCATGCACCCTCATGCCATGTCTCCTGCCTCGTGCACTCTCATGCCATGTCTCCTGTCTCGTGCACCCTCATGCCATGTCTCCTGTCTCATGCACTCTAATGCCATGTCTCCTGCACTCTCATGCCATGTTTCCTGCACCGTGCACTCTCATGTCATGTCTCCTGTCTCATGCACTCTCATGCCCTGTCTCCTGCACTCTCATGCCATGTCTCCTGCCTCATGCACTCTCATGCCATGTCTCATGCACTCTCATGCCATGTCTCATGCACTCTCATGCCATGTCTCATGCACTCTCATGCCATGTCTCCTGCACTCTCATGCCATGTCTCCTGCCTCATGCACTCTCATGTCATGTCTCCTTCTCATGCACTCTCATGTCATGTCTCCTGTCTCATGCACTCTCGTGTCATGTCTCATGCACTCTCATGTCATGTCTCCTGTCTCATGCACTCTCATGTCATGTCTCCTGTCTCGTGCACTCTCATGTCATGTCTCCTGCCTCGTGCACTCTCATGTCATGTCTCCTGTCTCATGCACTCTCATGTCATGTCTCCTGTCTCATGCAATCTCATGTCATGTCTCCTGTCTCATGCACTCTCATGTCATGTCTCCTGTCTCGTGCACTCTCATGTCATGTCTCCTGTCTCGTGCACTCTCATGTCATGACTCCTGTCTCGTGCACTCTCATGTCATGTCTCCTGTCTCATGCACTCTCATGTCATGTCTCCTGTCTCATGCACTCTCATGTCATGTCTCCTGTCTCATGCACTCTCATGTCATGTCTCCTGTCTCATGCACTCTAATGTCATGTCTCCTGTCTCATGCACTCTCATGTCATGTCTCCTGTCTCATGCACTCTCATGCCATGTCTCCTGTCTCGTGCACTCTCATGTCATGTCTCCTGTCTCATGCACTCTCATGCCATGTCTCCTGCACTCTCATGCCATGTCTCCTGCACTCTCATGCCATGTCTCCTGCTTCATGCACTCTCATGCCATGTCTCATGCACTCTCATGCCATGTCTCATGCTTCATGCACTCTCATGCCATGTCTCCTGCACTCTCATGCCATGTCTCCTGCCTCGTGCACTCTCATGCCATGTCTTCTGTCTCATGCACCCTCATGCCATGTCTCCTGCCTCATGCACTCATGTCATGTCTCCTGCCTTGTGCAATCTCATGCCATGTCTCCTGTCTCATGCACTCTCATGCCATGTCTCCTGCCTTGTGCACTCTCATGCCATGTCTCCTGTCTCATGCACTCATGCCATGTCTCCTGCCTCGTGCACTCTCATGCCATGTCTCCTGTCTCATGCACTCTCATGCCATGTCTCCTGTCTCATGCACTCTCATGCCATGTCTCCTGCCTTGTGCACTCTCATGCCATGTCTCCTGCCTCGTGCACTCTCATGCCATGTGTCCTGCCTCGTGCACTCTCATGCCATGTCTCCTGCCTTGTGCACTCTCATGCCATGTTTCCTGCCTCATGCACTCATGTCATGTCTCCTGTCTCATGCACTCTCATGCCATGTCTCCTGCCTTGTGCATTCTCATGCCATGCCTCCTGCCTTGTGCACTCTCATGCCATGTCCCATGTCTTGTGTACCCTCATATTATGTCTCCTGCCTCGTGCACTCTCATGCCATGTCTCCTGCCTTGTGCACTCTCATGCCATGTCTCATGCACTCATGCCATGTCTCCTGCCTCATTCTCTCTCATGTCATGTCTCCTGTCTCATGCACTCTCATGCCATGTCTCCTGCCTCATGCACTCTCATGCCATGTATCCCTTCTCATGCACCCTCATGCCATGTCGCCTGCCTCGTGCAGTCTCATGCCATGTCTCCTGTCTCGTGCACCCTCATGCCATGTCTCCTGCCTCGTGCACTCTCATGCCATGTCTCCTGCCTTGTGCACTCTCATGCCATGTCTCCTGCCTCGTGCACTCATGTCATGTCTCCTGTCTCATGCACTCTCATGCCATGTCTCCTGCCTTGTGCATTCTCATGCCATGTCTCCTGCCTTGTGCACTCTCATGCCATGTCTCATGTCTTGTGTACCCTCATATTATGTCTCCTGCCTCGTGCACTCTCATGCCATGTCTCCTGCCTTGTGCACTCTCATGCCATGTCTCCTGCCTCATGCACTCATGCCATGTCTCCTGCCTCATGCACTCTCATGTCATGTCTCCTGTCTCATGCACTCTCATGCCATGTCTCCTGCCTCATGCACTCTCATGCCATGTATCCTGTCTCATGCACCCTCATGCCATGTCTCCTGTCTCGTGCACTCTCATGCCATGTCTCCTGTCTCGTGCACCCTCATGCCATGTCTCCTGCCTCGTGCACTCTCATGCCATGTCTCCTGCCTTGTGCACTCTCATGCCATGTCTCCTGCCTTGTGCACTCTCATGCCATGTCTCATGTCTTGTGTACCCTCATATTATGTCTCCTGCCTCATGCACCCTCATGCCATGTCTCCTGCCTCGTGCACTCTCATGCCATGTCTCCTGTCTCGTGCACCCTCATGCCATGTCTCCTGCCTCGTGCACTCTTATGCCATGTCTCCTGTCTCGTGCACCCTCATGCCATGTCTCCTGCCTCATGCACTCTCATGCCATGTCTCCTGCCTTGTGCACTCTCATGCCATGTCTCCTGCCTCGTGCACTCATGTCATGTCTCCTGTCTCATGCACTCTCATGCCATGTCTCCTGCCTTGTGCATTCTCATGCCATGTCTCCTGCCTTGTGCACTCTCATGTCATGTCTCCTGCCTCATGCATTAATGCCATGTCTCCTGCCTTGTGCACTCTCATGCCATGTCTCCTGCCTCATGCACTCTCATGCCATGTCTCCTGCCTCGTGCACTCTCATGCCATGTCTCCTGCCTTGTGTACCCTCATGCCATGTCTCATATCTTGTGCACCCTCATGCCATGTCTCCTGCCTCGTGCACTCTTATGTCATGTCTCCTGTCTCATGCACTCTGATGTCATGTATCCTGCCTCGCGCACCCTCATGCCATGTCTCCTGCCTCATGCACTCATGTCATGTCTCCTGCCTCGTGCACTCTCATGCCGTCTCCTGCCTCGTGCACACTAATGCCATGTCTTCTGCCTCATGCACTCTCATGCCCAGGGTGTCTGCAATGTCATGTGTCCGTCTTCATGCTGTTTGACCCTGCATCATCACTGGTCTTTCCACGCCATTGTCCTGTTTAGAATGCCAAAAGTATTTAAGTTTCGGAGACATGATACAATTTGCGTCCCAATTTTCTCTAGTGTTCAGATCTTGTAACATCAGTATACTTCTTCTTAGTCTAAGCGCTATTCCAAGAACTTTTCTGTAATATTTAAGCTCAGAAGCTCCAAATGTTCTTCTCTAGTGATTGCGAAATAGTCTACGACTCACAGAAAAGATGCATGTTCTCAGAAGTGTTTACTTTGGCTGTTGGTGTTGTGCTGTGTGTTCTTGATACTGTCTAACTCTCTCCTGTGGTGACCAAGACTGCTTCTGACGTCGTTTGAACAGTCCCCACCGTTTTGATTAAGGAGTCAAGATATTCAAGGTTTGTGATATTTTCAGTTTCTTTATTGCTGATTGTGATCATGGTCAGCCGGTCTCTCTGGCCGAGGGATTACAACACTTTCTCCGTAATCCCGTTTATCACGCAGAGTCTCGTAGCGGGGCGAGAGCTGGGTAGGTTCGATCCCCGCTGGTGACTTGCGGGATACAGAGCCGGCCGCTCAGAAAGCAATGGCAACCTACTGAGCGTAATCTTGCCAAGAAATCAACATACAGCTGAAAGATGCTGATGTTGACAGCGATGTCCTGTAAAGGATATGCAAAAAAAAAAAAAAAAAAAAAGATCATGGTCAACGTGTGGTTTTGTCTGTGGACATTATTTTTCTTTTGTTAAAGAGCAGAACGATATTTTAATTTTCCTTGTCTCTTGACAGAAGGACCACTCTCCTGATTATTTAATACTAATACTATTTTAGAAGCTTTTGGAGAGAACCATGCATTTGGAATTTAACATTGCAAAACAGGACAAATCACACTCTCTCTCTCTCTCTCTCTCTCTCTCTCTCTCTCTCTCTCTCTCTCTCTCTCTCTCTCTCTCTCTCTTGCTCGCTCTCTCTCTCTCTCTCTCTTTGTCTCTCTCTCTCTCTCACACACACACACACACACTGTGTGTGGCCACGGACAGTGAACACACTTTCACACTACCCTGAAATGTGAGTTGAAGGTTTGAAATCAGTTGCAGAAAGTTTAGAAGCAGATATTTCAATGGTATGAGCATTGATTGTTTACAAAGCCATGGTTCTGTCGCCCTGCTACTGAGTGAGTGCGTGGCGCGACACTGTGGTTTTGAATCTGCCCAAGTTTGTTTGTTTTTTTGGAACGTGACTGCATGTTCAGAGCAATGGCAGGTGGCTATGTCCCAGAATTGACCGGCTTTTGCCTTATGCAGAAATGCGTGGCTGCTGGGCTTCTGGTTGACTGCCACTGCCGTCGGTGATGAACTGTATTTTCGTGGACTGTGGGTGAACATCTAGGAAACATCCAGATAGGAAAATGACTGCCGATTCCATCAGAGATGAATTGGGTGTTTCGTGGGGGACTGGTGTGTTGACATTCTGGCGGCGGCATTATGCACAGTGTATCTGTGCGGGCTGTTGTTTGTCGAGACTCCTGTCTTTTCCACTTTTCACATTGGGCAGTGGGGAGCGTTTTGTGTGATATTCACTGGCACAGGAACGGAGCGTAATGGGGACGACCCGTTGCTGTGAAGTTTGAACTACGACTAACTAACTAACTAAAGCCATGGCAAACTACTGAACTTAATATTTTCTACTAAATCACAAACATATGCTGGGAAAAATATATATATATATATTTTAGCTTTGCATTCTCAAGGGAAACAACACCTCTGTTTTATACATATAAAGAGAGAGAGAGAGGTACTTTTCACACTTATCGAGAGCTGATGGGTTTATAACAAATATGTGTTTAACTTGAATAATGAGAAGACAATAGTGACAGTATTCTTCTTCTTCTTCTTCGTTCATCCAGAGTTTTTTTTCGGATGTGATTGCGTTGTGCCTGTTTACAGCAGAGCTGCGTTCTTGCGCCGTTAGGCCGACACATCCGACTTCTGCGGGCATTTGTTGACCGGGTTAACCTTCCCGGGGGTTTCTTAGGACGTTTGACTCTCACTGTTGTGGTGTTATCCCCCATCCCAGCTGGTCCATATAGAACAGCCAAAGATCCTGGTCAGCCCTCAAGGGAAGGCAGGGGCAGACCATGGGCATTCCCCGCCATCCAAGGAGGCTTCCATACTTGCAGAGCCGATACATAGCGCTCTGGTACTGGGCTCACCCAAGGAATCGTCACGTCCTGCACATGGCTGCTTAGCCTCACTTCCGTATATTGGGCCTTCCGTTCACCATAGGCTGTTCTTCCGGAAACCAGAAGTATGCAGTCTGCAGATGACATCCACACAGTGAGCTTTCGATTCGGACTTTCCATGTAATGGATTTGCTAGCCAAGCAATATTCCATTTCGTGCCACTAGGACACTTTTCCACCTTTTATGAAGCCCACACAGTGGGCTTTTGATTCAGACTTTCCACGTAATGGATTTGCTATCCAAGCAATATTCCATTTCGTGCCACTAGGACACTTTTCCACCTTTTATGAAGCCCACACAGTGGGCTTTTGATTCGGACTTTCCACGTAATGGATTTGCTATCCAAGCAATATTCCATTTCGTGCCACTAGGACACTTTTCCACCTTTTATGAAGCCCACACAATGGGCTTTTGATTTGGACTTTCCACGTAATGGATTTGCTATCCAAGCAATATTCCATTTCATGCCTCTGGGTCTTCATGCACCTTTAAATGTCAACCTGTATATAGTTAAAGTAATCTGCGGTCAACTTTAGCTTGTTGATATCTCCATAGAGCTTGTCCTCAAATGAAGCAGGTGTGGGCCAAAATATCTTTCTCTGTTCTGCATACGTTGGGCAATCCTGCAGCAAATGTTTTGCTGTCATTTTTCCAGTTCTACAATTACATTCATCGGTATCTCCTATCTTTAGTTTATTGAACAAGTGGTATTTCAGCCTGTTGTGTCCTGTGCGGAGTCTGAAGATTGCTACTTGTTCTCTTCTGTCGAGTTTGTAATATGCATCATCCTTCTGATGGCCTGGATGCTCTGATTCCCATTTGGTTCTATAAGTGCTTTTTATCAACCTCTTTGCCTCATTATAGGTTATGTCTATGTCAGGCTGTGGTAGTCGTCCGCCCTCTTTTGCCAGTCTGTCAGCCTCTTCGTTTCCAGGTATACTGCAATGTGATGGGATCCACTGTATTACAACTTTTTTGGATTTCTGGCATAGACCATGGAGTGCTGCTCTTAGGTCAGTTAGTTCTGTGCTGTTATTGCTCTTCAGTATTGAGACAGCTGACTTTGCATCTGTGAAGATAGCTATTTGCTTCTCTTTATTTTCCACCATCAGGAGCATTTCTGCTGCAGTTTTCAGAGCCTCTACCTCCGCTTTGAAGTTACTTGAAAATTTTCCAGTTGCCAGTGAATGTGTTTTTTTCGCTCCATTTTTTAAATTTAGGAGAATTCCTCCTCCTCCATTCTCTATTGAATTTTTGGCTGATCCATCTGTATATGCATGGGTCCAATTCCTGCGTGGGTAATGTTCTTTTATGTAGTTTAGGGTTATTTCTCTTCTTTCGGTTTCATGCTGAGTGTTCTTTTTCTCAATACCAGGAATGTTTTCTATCATCTCAGGCAGTTGCTGCTGTCTCCAAGCTGGGAACTTGTGTGCATTGTGTATGGGCTTGACTGTTGATATGTTAAGAATAGGATCTGACCTAATCCTTCGTTTTGCAGTTTCTACAAAGTTGCTACGCTTCAGTCTTCCCTTTCCAAAACCATTAAATCTGTTGTACATAGGGTGGTCTGTCAATCTTCTAAATTTTTCTGCTTGTTGCTGGGCTCTGCTATCTCTTCTTTCCTGCATTGGTTGTCAACAAGTGATCTTTTCTAATTCATTAATAGGCGTTGTCTTCAGGCTTCCAGTTATGATTCGCATTCCTTGATTTTGGACTCTACTTATTTTGTTAAAGTTTGACTTAGCTGCTGTTGCCCAAGCTGCAATGCCATATTCCAGTACTGGCCTCACCCGCCCAGTATATAACTTCTTGAGAACTTTCTCATCTGCTCCCCATGTTGCACCAGCAAGCTTTTTCATGATTGCCATTCTTTGCCTTGCTCTTGTTCGATTTTTCTCAACCTGTGTCTTCCATGTCAGGCGACGATCAAAGGTGACTCCTAGATAGTTTGGATTTTCTTCATGGCGCAATATTTTTCCATTCAATACCAGCTTAGGTTGCTGAGTTTTAGTTGAGAGGGAGAACACTGTGCATGTTGTTTTCTCCTCACTTATCTTCACTAGCCATGATTTTGACCAGTCCTCTAGCGCTAATAGGGCTTGCTGTATTCTGCTGTTAGCTGTACTAATATATTCTTCAGATGTCCATATGGCTAGGTCATCTGCAAAGGATGATGTGTGTACTCTGGCTGGAAAATTTTCCGTGATGTCGTTTATATATGCTAGGAATAATGTTGGTGAAAGAACTCCTCCTTGGGGGACACCTTGCTCCAACAGCATCATTTTGCTGGTTTGTCCTTGTACTTTTGTCCTGGCAGTTCTGTTCTCAAGGTAGTGGCTGATCCATTTGTACATTTTCCCGCAAACATGCATTTTTTGCAGTTTTACTTTCAGTCCTTCCTTCCATACTTTATCAAATGCTTTTTCTAAATCTATCCAGACTGCTAGTGTGTGCTTTTTCTCTTGGAAGGCATCCTCTATTTCCTGAGCTATATAGGTTATTTGATCTTCAGTAGATCTGTACTTTCTGAATCCTGCTTGGTGAGGTGTTAAGAGTTGGTTTTCTTCCAGATGCCATGTTAGCCTGCCATTGATAATGCGTTCCATTAATTTTCCTACACAGCTAAGAAGACTGATAGGTCGATAGCCATTTGGTTCTTCCAGGTCTTTTCCTTTCTTTGGGACTGGTATTAGTATAGCTTCCTTCCATGCCTGTGGGACTATTCCCCTCTTCCAGCTGTAATTTAGGACTGCTAGTAGTTTCTTTTTTGCCTTAGTGCCTAGTCCTATTAGCATTTCATTTGTGATTCCATCCTTTCCTGGTGATGTCTTCTTTTTTAGGGTATTCATTGCCTGTTCCATTTCTTCCATTGTTAGATTTGCCATCATATATTCTGCTGCTGTCTCTGTATATGTATGATGCATCTGTTTATCTTTGATTGCTTTCTTCTGTTCGGCTGTAATATCAATGTGGTTTGCACTGGCATAGTGTTCCATTAGTGCATTTGCAGCCTTTTTTCCTGTAAGCAAGGAATTTCCTTGTTTAATTGTTATTTGTTTGTTTCTAGGTCCTTCATTGTTCATGGCTTTCACTAGTTTCCATAGTTTGTTTCCATCCCTGTCAAAATTCAGGTTTTCTGTTTTTTTCCTCCAACAATCTCTTGTTGTTTGATTTACTGTTCTATTATATTTTGCTGAGATGGCTTTGAGAGAGATGTTCGCTTCAGTTGTTTGTTCTCTCTCTGCGGTCTTCCTAGCATCTTCAACTTTGTCCTCCAAAAATTGTAGTTCTTCAGTCCAGTATGGTTTGTAATTTTTCCTTGCTCCTCTTGGAATAGACTCAGTGGCTGCCTGTATTATTGCTCTGTTTAGACTGTCCACCATTTGCTTCATGTTGCCATATCGTGTATTTACGTTTTCACAATATTTGTCTGTTAGTATGGCAAATCTGTCCCAATCTGCTCGTTTGTAATTCCAACGGGGCAAAGGCTTTTGCTCCTGTGGAACATACTCCATATTTATTACAAGCTTGATTGGTCTGTGGTCACTACCTGCTAATTGGTCCAGCACATGGCGATCGATTTTGTGGAGGATGTCTCCTGTGCAGAAAGCTAAGTCTGGAGTAGAAGTGGTAATCCATCTTCTGGAGTAGAAGCTCGGTGTGTCATCCGCTTTGTTAAGTAGATGGAGATTTGAGTCTATTTCCCAGTCCTCCACTTCATCTCCTCTTTTGTCAGTATCTGGGTATCCCCATCTTTCTGAACGGCTATTAAAGTCTCCGACAACAATGCAATTTGTGTCAGTTATTTCCATGTTTGAGAGTGTAAGATCCTTATCTGCCGGGCTATATAGATTGTAAATTCTTATTTTCACGTCCTTTATCATTATATCAACACCTATAATTTCCGTTTGGTTGTCAGAGATCACAGATACTTCGCTGCAAGGTATTGTATTTCGTGTAAGTATTACAACTCCTCCTTTATGTCCTTCGCGGTCGAAACGTGTGGCCTGATATCCCTCGACTGAAAATGTGCGATTGGCGTTGAGGTGTGTCTCTTGAATGCATGCCACATCTATTCTATCTTTATGAAGACGCTGTGTTAGGGAGGCTTTCTTGTTATAAACTCCTTCTGCATTCCATTGTAGTATGTTGAGTGTCCGGGGTGTTTGGTCAATAGCTCTTAACCTACTCCTCTGTGCCTTGACTCCACAGCACAGGGGAAGGTGACCACCAGTAGTCATGGGTGGACCCCCTCGAGGCAGGGGGCCCGGCACTATCACCGCCTGATGGGACTTCACGGGATTAGCACCATATCGATTAACTTTCATCTGTGGCATCATGAAATGATAAAGTTACGTTGCACTTCTTTGTTAAGCCTGTGGCTCAGTACATCCGATTTCGACAAGCATTTGTTCGGGATGCTTTCCCTAGCCTTTGACTGTCCCCAGTCTACCTACAAGGCAGCAGGTTTGTGCGTCACTTCGTCTGGTCCCTCTCCCTTGACCTGTCCGACATGGGTGACCCTACCAGTAGCTGTGCTACCGTCGGCATAGCTCTTGGGGTCATTGGAACGCTCAAGCCCCTCTACCTCGTCAAGGTGGACGCACGGCAGAGGGGGTGACAGTATTCAAGAAATGACATGCCCAAATGTACAGTTAAAGTCACTGGCATTAATTTAGGACAAGTACAGAAATTCCTGCATCTGATGACATGGGTATACATCTGATGGCGTGGGTATACATCTGATGAAATGGGTATACATCTAATGGTGTAGGTATACATCTGATGGCGTGGGTATACATCTGATGGAAGGTGTATACATCTGATGGCGTGGGTTTACATCAGATCGCGTGGGTATACATCTGATGGCGTGGGTATACATCTGATGGCGTGGGTATACATCTGATGGCGTGGGTATACATCTGATGGCGTGGGTACACATCTGATGAAATGGGTATACATCTAATGGTGTAGGTATACATCTGATGGCGTGGGTATACATCTGATGGAAGGTGTATACATCTGATGGCGTGGGTTTACATCAGATCGCGTGGGTATACATCTGATGGCATGGGTATACATCTGATGGAAGGTGTATCACAGAGACAAAGACCTGAATGGAGGTTAGCATGGCCGAATGGATAAGAACATGTGTACTTAAACTCTCTGTGTGATGCAGAGGTAGTGGGGTTAACCCCTACACTGGTCAGTTGGACTAAAATGTTGACTAGGGGATGTAAATTACAAGTACCTCAGAAGCCAGAATGGGTTCACCTGATGGCAAGTTTGTTGCATATTTATAGGACACTGCGGTCAGCCCCAGCATTTTTTCTTTGCTGTTTGTGATTTCTTGGCAAGTTTATATTCAGTAGTTTGCCATTGCTTTCTGAACGACCGGCACTCATACAATTGTATGAAAACATAATGCAAGGCAGTCTGCTGCCAAATCACCTGCAGCTATGTTTCGAATGCAGTATGCGAGATTACGAACTCCGTCTGTAACTCTGATGGCAAGGGACACTGGTAATTGGGAAAAGTGAATCCACACGCAAAGATCAGTCTAGTGCGCTAGAATTAGTAGCATGTGTATAGACTATGCTTGAGTTCAAAGCCAGTGAATGAAGAAGAAAACAGACCTGAATAAGAAAGCAAAAACTGCATTTGATCAAATGAAGAATAATTTATTCAATAAATCCTTGCCATCGGGTGTTAAAAAAGGAATTCTTGCATGTTACATAGAACCAGTTTTAAACTGAATCCTGGACATTTAGTAAACAGGTAACAATGCAAAACCTTAAGGCCTCAGAGATGTGGATTTACAGAAGAATGTTGAAATTTCTTTGACTGCCAAAATGTGTGATCTAAATCTTTTGAAAGAGGCAAAGACACAAAGAGAATTTATCACAAACATGAGAAAGAGGCAGCCATCACATTTTCCTTTGGGAAAAAACATTTTCCTTTGGGAGACTAGGGTTGAATTCCTCGGTAAGGTGTGGAGTGTTCTTCTGTCGGGGGCAAACAGAAAACTCTAACCTGCACAGTTCGCAGCGACTGCACTAGCCATGTGGCCTTAATTCATCATGCTCAAGACTCCCCTGTCATACACCACAGTAAATTACAGTTTTTTATTTCTATGAGAAGTGAAAAAGTGAAACATTTTGTGACAACTGAAAAGGTGTATGGAAAGAAAGGTAGAGGAACACAGTGAGAGGAGACGCTTGAGAGCCTTGTGTCATGGCGCGGAAAGGGGTTAGCACATGATGTGATACATGCTGTTGGAGATTGCAAGATGTTGAGAAACCTCAGGCAAGACACTTGGTTGTGGTGATGATGATGGCGTGTGTGGGCGCGCGCGCGCACACACACACACATACACAAATCTAGATTGTGGATTGTTAAATGTCTTACTTTATTGACTCCTGGAGTATATATTATCAACATTATTAATTAGTATTTTGAAACCAGGACTCATCGCTTGTTACATTGAGGGAAAGATTGGCCACCTATTCCACCTTGTTCTCTCGGTCTACACAGTGTGATGGTGTTATCACAGCACTGAGGCATGGCAGAAAACTTCTTGGGAACAATAACACACACATATATATATATGCTATACCTGGGAATTGTAATATCCTCAAATGGAAAATCAGAAGACGATATCGAAAATAGATGCAATAAGGCAAACCAACTCATTGGACAAATGGCACCAATACTAGTTAGTTAGTTATCAGTTGGGGTATCTTCGTTGCACTCCGGACATGTCCATAGGTGCTCAGATCCTCCCCCCAGCATATGCATCAGCGTCCGGTGGCTAATAGTGCCAGTTCTGTGTTGGTTGACGAGGCGCTTTGTTTTCCCGATGTACCTCTCGCGTCTGGCTGTGCCGATTCTTACTCCCAGGTCTTTCATCCTGGAAAGCGATGTGGAATCACTGGCGTCAAAATCCTCTGTTCTCGCCATATCTTTAAGGGCGTTAATAACATCGGCACGATCCATGGGCTGGCCATCTACAGAGGGTGCAGAGCCAGCCAATTTATCAGCTCGTTCATTTCCCTCGACTCCCGCATGTCCCGGGACGAAGATGAAGGTGACTTTGCGGACAACGGACTTCCGCAGCGACTCAGTCCACTGTCTACGTACAGATCCAGCTTCGACCTTCTGAATCATGCTCATTGAATCACTTAGTACACACACGTTGGTATAGTGCTGTGATTCCAGCCATATGAAAGCCTGTGTAACTGCCATCACCTCCATCGTCATGCTGCTCGTGGTCATAGAGTGGGCACCACTGGATTCTTGAACGGTTCGGCCCGCTGAACGGGCTGTAAATGCCCACGCACTTCTCTGCTGCTTTACAACAGATCCATCTGTATAGATGAGCACTTCGGGGCTATCTGAGTGATCATAGATGAGCGCGTTAACCTCTGCATTGACAGCGGCAGGGTTCTGCTCTCTGCACCGTCTGTCGAGTGTGATAATGCAGGAGAAGGTACACTTAAAAGCTGGCGGCACCGGCACCCATTCCTTGCCGGGGTTGATACTGGTAAGACTGCAGACCTGTCCGACGACATCTTCCGCCCGACCCATCCATGATTTGCCCCTCTTTAGCCTGTCACCCTTTTCTCTGAATACAGCGTCATGCAGAGGGTGCTGCTCATCTGCACTTATTTTTAAGTATGCACGAGCTCTCCAGATCTTGATCCTGTGTTCCATTGTCGGGAAGTCAAGGAGGTATCTCATTGCTACACAGCTGGTGTCTCTCGTGCAGCCCAAAATGATGCGCATGGCTTCGTTTTGTACCTTTTCAAGTCTTCCAATCTGTGTAGGGCTGACAGTGAGGATGGCCAGGGCATACTCGATGCGTGAAAGCACAAGTCCTTGGAACAGAAGTAATAGCAGTCTTTGCTCGATATTGGCAGTCGCCATGACTCTCATTGCTGCCAAACCTTTTCGAGCCTTCGTTATGACATAATCGACATGATCTCTGAAGGACAGGCTACGATCAAGCCTCACGCCAAGATATGTCATTGACTGGGTTCTACTCAGAATGCTCCCATCCATTCTTACTGCCGGCAGGTCTGTTTTCACAATATGGTTGTTTAGTGAGAACCATGTAACCGTTGCCTTTGCAGGGTTGACAAGGGCATCGGCATCAGCACACCATGAGGAAATTCGATCTAGTTCGCCCTGCATATAGTTGGCAACCGCCTGTCTATCTCGACCCTGTCGATACACGAGGATGTCGTCAACGAATGATAGAGTCCTACCCCTCCCATCCAACTGTTGTTCAGTGATCGGCACCGTATACACGTTGAATAGTACTGGTGACAGTGGTGAACCATGCGGCAATCCTGGACATATCGTTATCGGCTCAGAAGACCAACTCCCGCATCTTAGCACCACCTTCCTTTGGAGTAGAACTGCAGCTATCCATCGTACAAGGTGAGGGTGCACTTTCAGTCTGAGGAGGGTTTGCATCAAGTGCTCGAAAGATACTCTGTTATATGCACCAATACTAAAGAACAAACATGTATCAATAGTTACCAAGAAAGCACTTTACAACACAATCTTCCTACCAACTCCATGTTACCAATGCCAAACCTGGACAATAACAGAAAAAGAGAAAAGAAAAATCACAACAACAGAAATGAGATTCCTGAGAAGAATACTCAATGCATCAAGAAGAGATCAGATCAGAAATGAAGAAGTCAGGACAAAAGTGGGGGTTATAGAAGCGCTAGATTTTATTAGAAGGCAGCAAGTCAAATGGTTTGGCCATGCAACTAGATTACCAACTTTCATTATACCACAACAAGCAATGATGTACAGACCAGATGGAAGCAGAGGAAGAGGCCTACGACGTAAACGATAGACAGAGGAAATAGCAGAGTCCATGGGAATATCGTTACATAAAGCCCATAAGCGGGCACTCTTCCGTTGTTTATACTTCACATCGACACCGCAAGATATATATATATATATATATATATATATATATATATATATATATATATATATATATATATATATATATATATATATATATGTTCGTTACATGGTGTGCTAGAGTTTTGTCTCTCACTGTGTTCGTTCGTAAGAAAAGTTATATAAAGGGACATAACTGTTAGTAGCATTGCTATATCTTAGGTTAAGTCCCCTGGCTATAGATAGATAGATAGATAGATAGATAGATAGATAGATAGATAGATAGATAGATAGATAGATAGATAGATAGATGGATAGATCTGACCCGATAGATAGAGAGGGTGGGATACGCGGAGGGAGAGACGGACGGACGGGCAGGCAGGCAGACAGATAGATAGATAGATAGACAGACAGACAGATAGATAGACAGACAGACAGACAGTCGGGAACGGAAACTTATATGACTACTTATATGAATTAAATGAGATGCTCCCCATTAGGGGCTGGGCGAAGCCTGGCCGGGTCAGACAGACAGACAGACAGACAGATAGACAGACAGACAGATAGATAGATAGTCGGGAACGGGAACGAGAGCTTATATAACTACTTATATGAATTAAATGAGATGCTCCCCACCAGGGACTGGGTGAAGCCGGGTCAGACAGACAGATAGACAGACAGACAGATAGTCGGGAACGGGAACTTATATGACTACTTATATGAATTAAATGAGATGCTCCCCACCAGGAGCTGGACGAAGCCGTGCCGGGTCAGACAGACAGACAAACAAGCAGACAGACAGACAGATAGTAGATAGATAGATAGATAGATAGATAGATAGATAGATAGATAGATAGATAGATAGATAGATAGATAGATAGACAGATAGACAGACAGACAGACAGATAGACAGATAGATAGATAGATAGATAGATAGACAGACAGACAGATAGATAGATAGATAGATAGATAGATAGATAGATAGATAGATAGATAGATAGATAGATAGATAGATAGATAGATAGATAGATAGATTCCCGCCAGGGACTGGGCGAAGCCGGGCCGGATCAGCTAGTATATATATATATATATATATATATATATATATATATATATATATATATATATATATATATATATATATATATATATATGGTGGCTCCCTGGCCGAGAGGTTAGCAGCTTTCTCCGTAATCCCGAATACTCTCGTGGTTGGCGTGAGTGCACGAGAATTGGAAGCGGTTCGAGTCGCACCAGTGAATTATGAGAGTATGGGAGTTCGGTCGCCCAGAAAGTCGTGGCGTGCTGATAAGCGTAATCTAGCCTAGGAATCAACATACAGCTGAAAGAGGATGATGTTGACCGCAATATCCTGAAACAGGATGGAAACGCGAATATATATATATATATATATATATATATATATATATATATATATATATATATATATATATATATATATATATATATATATATATATATATATATATATATCTTCTTCTTCTTCAGCGTTCCGAGCCATTGAGGTTCTTTGCTGCAAATACAATCCGTCTCCATTCGTCTCTCTGGTGGACCTTCTCTTGCCAGTCGTTGATTCCAAGTGCTTGTAGGTCTGTATATGTATTATCTCTCCACCGCCTTCTTGGTCTACCTCGGGGTCTACGGTCATTTATTTCCTGAGTGTAAGCGAGTTTTGTTTCCCTATTATCTTCCATTCTTTCTATATGCCCCAGCCATTGTAGTCTATTAGCCTTCATGATACCAGTGATTAGCGGGGACTTAAACAGATCATAAATGTCTTTGTTACTTCTTCTTTTCCACTCTCCACTTTGTGTATCCCTAATGGGTCCAAAGATGCGTCTTAAAATTTTGTTCTCAAAGGTTTGTAACAAGGCTTCGTCTCCTTTCGTTGTACTCCAGGTTTCAGAGCCATACAGCACAACTGGTCTGATCAGTGTTTTGTATATTGTGATTTTGGTGTTACGAGATAGCGCCTTTGATTTTAGTAGATGTTGTAGTGCATAGTATATCTTATTTCCAAAGTTGATTCTAGTTTGTATTTCTTCCCTTATGATGTTGGAGCAGTTTTTCTCTTCGTTGTCCAGATAAGTCAGTCCGATATCGAGGCTCATGTATTTGTTTCGTAACAAAGAAAGGTTTTTACAATATATATATATATATATATATATATATATATATATATATATATATATATATATATATATATATATATATATATATATATATAACAGAAACATGTAAGCTGTAGGCACAGAGATTGAAACAGTTCACTCCAAATGACCCCAGTGCCTTTCTGAGGGAAACAAGTAGATTACTCTGCCAACTAGACCTCAATATCTGGCTGAAGGTTGGCAATGATTCAGTGGTGACCTGCAGTTTGGGTGTCTTGTTTTCTTCCAACTGTCATACTTCAGTAGCTCTAGTGTGTCATGGAAGATTCACTTCAGGTATCCAACAGCCAGCCACTGTCAGAATGTATTAGTCGCTTAAATTCTCCTTCTGCTTCCTTAACCGAATGAGACGTAGATCCACACTTCACTTTTCTTAAGTCTTCCAATCCTATTCGATCTCCTGCAGATCATTCCATGCTAACCATCTGTCTATAATTCTCTTACACATATGTGTTTTTGGTCTCCCTGTATTTCTTTTACCTTGTTGCTTCCAGTTATATAATATTATTAGCTGGTTTTCTGTTGTCCTGATTGCCTTGCATTGTCAGGATATGAATACAGTTCGGGCATGACCCTCGTCCACTGGTGTCTCTTGCCTCGGTTATTTCTTTTGCATTTGTTGTTGTATCTGAGCGACATTATAATTTGTGGAGTACTGTCTGTCGGCAGTCGTGATTCCTGGACAAGATATCTCACCTCCTGTCTTTTCGTGAATGATATCACTGATATTATATCAACCTGTTCTACGCTAACCTATTTTCTTATCCTGTCTTTCCCTGTTCTGTCACATAACCATCATATGCTGGTATTCCCAATGTATGTAATCTGTTAAATATCAGCGCAACATTTAGTAGGTCATGTTACAGTTTATATACTTTCTTAAAATAATTATACCATGTTACCAGTGTGTCTTTCCATTGTTCTGTGTATGCTGGGAGCATGATTTGTGTATTAGACCAGACAGTGCCTTGCAAAAGATTAACTTGTCATTTTCTGTTACATATTGAATTTCTCAGACACTGTCATGTGCTACATGAAACACACAGTTCCTCATTTGACTGTACAGTGGGAATGGTAGATTCACTGATAATGATGATGATGATGATGATGATGATGATGATGATGATGATGATGTGGCGTAAACAGGACAAGAACACCGGCCCGATCCAGGACTGATGATCGTGTGACATAGCGAACCAAGACTGCGCTACCTTATTGCCTCGGCACATGATGATGGTTCCCAGTAGTGGCGGTGTTGCATTTTTATTGACCCATATAGATCCAGGGTAAACCTAACCTCATAATATAGGCACTGTGTTCACCTGCTGTCTTTTCGTGAATTCTAACACTGATATTACGTCAGTCAACCTGTTCTCTGCTAACCTATTTTCTTATCTTGTTTTTTTCTTATTGGGGGGGGGGGGTGCAGTAAAGGCGACTGACATATTTCTGACCAAATGTCATGTCCCTAGTATGCCCGTCATAATCATAATCGACTGGGGTGGGAGATCATGCTTCTCCACATCTTGTGATTTCCAATAGCATGTATCAATTTGTGTGTTGGCTCCCATCCATGCCATGACACAAGACTCAATTTATTTCGCTGTCTTCTTCTATCTCTCTTCCCACAAATCTTTCCAGTTGTCCGGTATGTCTATAGCCATCTTGAGGCGCTGACTGGTCTATTAAAATGTGAGGCTAGTACAATTTACCCAGTATGCCTTATATGTGTAAAATGGTCCTTTACATTCACTATGTAAGGGGTTTTATTGAGAACTGTTAGGAAGTAAATTAAATAGAACAGTGAATCACCTTGTACTTTATCAGATCCTGAAGAAATTCTTTGTGACATTTCCTATATTCCGTAACATAGTATGACATTTCCTATATCCCTTATCAGTGTAATATGTCATATATTCCATTACTGACATTTCTCCCCAACTCAAAATAACAGTTGCATTCTATTAGTCACATTGCATTGAGCATCACACATTAGAGACAACACCAGTGGATTGTTGTGTATTATAGAAATACATTGTCTGTTTGCAGCAGGCCTGTGTTCAAGAATATCACACAAGATGTCAATTATGTTTAGATGTCATCTAATTTCATTGTTGATTTTCACAATGAGCTCATGCAAGTCTATAACAGTATTTCGTCTGTAAATAAAATATATTCTCTTCACATTGCAATCTTTTTTATATGTAGTCTCTGCATGTTAGTAGTACTTTATAAGCGTACTGAAAGGTGGGAAGTACTACTTGAGCTGTTGTAATGCTCGGGTGTGTCAAAGCATCCTGCCTGGCTGATCATTACTCAGTGGACACAAGGGTAGCTAATGTGATGAAGAGGAGCAAGACCCACCACCCAGATCACATAAACAGTTGAGATGAATCACATTTTCAATTCCCATCATCAGATCGAGGATAGTTAACGAAATGACATTTTTACCCAAGATACTGAAACTAATAAGCTTAAACTGAGACAGAAAGGCTAATGTAATTTTATGAAACTGTTCCCAGATTTCGTCCCTTAGCTTGGCACATGCCTGCTGGAGTTTTAGCTCTCATTGTGGTACATGTGTGCTAGTGTTTTAGCTCTCATTGTAGTACATGTTCTAGAGTTTTGGCTATCATTGTGGTTCGTGTGTGCTAGTGTTTTAGTTCTCATTGTGGTAATTGTTCTAGAGTTTTGGCTTTCATTGTGTGCTAGAGTTTTAGCTCTCAGTGTGGTACATGTGTGCTAGAGTTTTGTCTCTCACTGTGGTACATGTGTGCTAGAGTTTTAGTTCTCACTGTGGTAAATGTGTGCTAAAGTTTTAGCTCTCATCATTATACATGTGTGCTAGAGATGTGGCTCTTATCACAGTACATGTGTGCTAGAGATGTGGCTCTCATCACAGTACATGTGTGCTAGAGGTGTGGCTCTCATCACAGTACATGTGTGCTAGAGTTTTACTTTCATTGTGGTACACGTGTGCTTGAGTTTTGGCTCTTATGGTGGTACATGTGTACTAGAGTTATCTCTTATATTTTTGTCTCTCAGTGTGGTATATATTTGCTAAAGTTTTGTCTCTCACTGTGGTACATGCGTCTTAGAGATTGAGCACTCAGTGTACCGAGACAAGACTTTACATGTGTACTAGAGTTTTGGGTCTCTTTATGACATGTCTAGATATAAGATGTAGTGGCTAACATTCTCTAAATGGTGTAAATGTGTGCTAGAGTTTTGTCTCTCACTGTGGAACATGGTGTCTAGTTTTGTCTCTCACTGTGGTACGTGGTGTGCTAGTTTTGTCTCTCACTGTGGTACATGGTGTGCTAGAGTTTTGTCTCTCAGTGTGGTGCATGTGTGCTAGAGTTTTAGCTATCAGTGTGGTGCATATGTGCTAGAGTTTTCTCTCTCAGTGTGGTGCATGTGTGCTAGAGTTTTGTCTCTCAGTGTGGTGCATGTGTGCTAGAGGTTTCTCTCTCAGTGTGGTGCATGTGTGCTAGAGTTTTCTCTCAGTGTGGTGCATGTGTATTAGAGTTTTAGCTCTCAGTGTGGTACATGTGTGTTAGAGTTTTGTCTCTCACTGTGGTACATGGTGTGCTAGTTTTGTCTCTCACTGTGTTACATGGTGTGCTAGAGTTTTGTCTCTCAGTGTGGTGCATGTGTGCCAGAGTTTTGTCTCTCAGTGTGGTGCATGTGTGCTAGAGTTTTGTCTCTCACTGTGGTACATGGTGTGCTAGTTTTGTCTCTCACTGTGTTACATGGTGTGCTAGAGTTTTGTCTCTCAGTGTGGTGCATGTGTGCTAGAGTTTTAGCTCTCAGTGTGGTGCATATGTGCTAGAGTTTTCTCTCTCAGTGTGGTGCATGTGTGCTAGAGTTTTCTCTATTAGTGTGGTGCATGTGTATTAGAGTTTTAGCTCTCAGTGTATTGCATGTGTGCTAGAGTTTTCTCTCTCAGTGTGGTGCATGTGTGCTAGAGCTTTAGCTGTCAGTGTGGTGCATGTGTGCTAGAGTTTTATCTCTCAGTGTGGTGCAAGTGTGCTAGAGTTTTAGCTCTGTGTTGTGCATGTGTGCCAGAGTTTTAGCTCTCAGTGTGGTGCATGTGTGCTAGAGTTTTATCTCTCAGTGTGGTGCATGTGTGCTAGAGTTTTGTCTCTCAGTGTGGTGCATATGTGCTAGAGTTTTAGCTCTCAGTGTGGTGCATATGTGCTAGAGTTTTGTCTCTCAGTGTGGTGCATGTGTGCTAGAGTTTTGTCTCTCAGTGTGGTGCATGTGTGCTAGAGTTTTGTCTCTCAGTGTGGTGCATGTGTGCCAGAGTTTTAGCTCTGTGTGGTGCATGTGTGCTAGAGTTTTGTCTCTCAGTGTGGTGCATGTGTGCTAGAGTTTTAGCTCTCAGTGTGGTGCATGTGTGCTAGAGTTTTGTCTCTCAGTCTGATGCATATGTGCTAGAGTTTTGTCTCTCAGTGTGATGCATGTGTGCTAGAGTTTTAGCTCTCAGTGTGATGCATGTGTTCTAGAGTTTTAGCTCTCAGTGTGGTGCATGTGTGCTAGAGTTTTGTCTCTCAGTGTGATGCATGTGTGCTAGAGTTTTGTCTCTCAGTGTGATGCATGTGTGCTAGAGTTTTAACTCTCAGTGTGATGCATGTGTGCTAGAGTTTTAGCTCTCAGTGTGGTGCATGTGTGCTAGAGTTTTAGCTCTCAGTGTGATGCATGTGTGCTAGAGTTTTAGCTCTCAGTGTGATGCATGTGTGCTAGAGTTTTAGCTCTCAGTGTGATGCATGTGTGCTAGAGATTTCTCTCTCAGTGTGGTGCATGTGTGCTAGAGTTTTGTCTCTCAGTGTGGTGCATGTGTGCTAGAGTTTTCTCTCTCAGTGTGGTGCATGTGTGCTAGAGTTTTAGCTCTCAGTGTGATGCATATGTGCTAGAGTTTTCTCTCTCAGTGTGATGCGTGTGTGCTAGAGTTTTCTCTCTCAGTGTGGTGCATGTGTGCTAGAGTTTTGTCTCTCAGTGTGATGCATATGTGCTAGAGTTTTGTCTCTCAGTGTGGTGCATGTGTGCTAGAGTTTTGTCTCTCAGTGTGATGCATATGTGCTAGAGTTTTAGCTCTCAGTGTGGTACATGTGTGCTAGAGTTTTAGCTCTCAGTGTGGTGCATGTGTGCTAGAGTTTTGTCTCTCAGTGTGGTGCATGTGTGCTAGAGTTTTAGCTCTCAGTGTGATGCATGTGTGCTAGAGTTTTAGCTCTCAGTGTGGTGCATGTGTGCTAAAGTTTTAGCTCTCAGTGTGATGCATGTGTGCTAGAGTTTTAGCTCTCAGTGTGATGCATGTGTGCTAGAGTTTTAGCTATCAGTGTGATGCATGTGTGCTAGAGATTTCTCTCTCAGTGTGGTGCATGTGTGCTAGAGTTTTGTCTCTCAGTGTGGTGCATGTGTGCTAGAGTTTTCTCTCTCAGTGTGGTGCATGTGTGCTAGAGTTTTAGCTCTCAGTGTGATGCATATGTGCTAGAGTTTTCTCTCTCAGTGTGATGCATGTGTGCTAGAGTTTTCTCTCTCAGTGTGGTGCATGTGTGCTAGAGTTTTGTCTCTCAGTGTGATGCATGTGTGCTAGAGTTTTAGCTCTCAGTGTGGTGCATGTGTGCTAGAGTTTTAGCTCTCAGTGTGGTGCATGTGTGCTAGAGTTTTAGCTCTCAGTGTGGTGCATGTGTGCTAGAGTTTTGTCTCTCAGTGTGGTGCATGTGTGCTAGACTTTTAGCTCTCAGTGTGATGCATGTGTGCTAGAGTTTTAGCTCTCAGTGTGGTGCATGTGTGCTAGAGTTTTAGCTCTCAGTGTGATGCATGTGTGCTAGAGTTTTAGCTCTCAGTGTGATGCATGTGTGCTATAGATTTAGCTCTCAGTGTGATGCATGTGTGCTAGAGATTTCTCTCTCAGTGTGGTGCATGTGTGCTAGAGTTTTGTCTCTCAGTGTGGTGCATGTGTGCTAGAGTATTCTCTCTCAGTGTGGTGCATGTGTGCTAGAGTTTTAGCTCTCAGTGTGGTGCATGTGTGCTAGAGTTTTGTCTCTCAGTGTGATGCATATGTGCTAGAGTTTTAGCTCTCAGTGTGGTGCATGTGTGCTAGAGTTTTAGCTCTCAGTGTGGTGCATGTATGCTAGAGTTTTGTCTCTCAGTGTGGTGCATGTGTGCTAGAGTTTTATCTCTCAGTGTGGTGCATGTGTGCTAGAGTTTTCTCTCTCAGTGTGGTGCATATGTACTGGAGTTTTAGCTCTCAGTGTGGTGCATGTGTGCTAGAGTTTTCTCTCTCAGTGTGGTGCATATGTGCTAGAGTTTTGTCTCTCAGTGTGGTGCATGTGTGCTAGAGTTTTGTCTCTCAGTGTGGTGCATGTGTGCTAGAGTTTTGTCTCTCAGTGTGGTGCATGTGTGCTAGAGTTTTCTCTCTCAGTGTGGTGCATGTGTGCTAGAGTTTTCTCTCTCTGTGTGGTGCATATGTGCTAGAGTTTTAGCTCTCAGTGTGGTGCATGTGTGCTAGAGTTTTGTCTCTCAGTGTGGTGCATGTGTGCTAGAGTTTTCTCTCTCAGTGTGGTGCATATGTGCTAGAGTTTTAGCTCTCAGTGTTGTGCATGTGTGCTAGAGTTTTCTCTCTCAGTGTGGTGCATGTGTGCTAGAGTTTTGTCTCTCACTGTGGTACATGGTGTGCTAGTTTTGTCTCTCACTGTGTTACATGGTGTGCTAGAGTTTTCTCTCTCAGTGTGGTGCATGTGTGCTAGAGTTTTAGCTCTCAGTGTGGTGCATGTGTGCTAGAGTTTTAGCTCTCAGTGTGGTGCATGTGTGCTAGAGTTTTGTCTCTCAATGTGATGCATGTGTGCTAGAGTTTTCTCTCTCAGTGTGGTGCATATGTGCTAGAGTTTTGTCTCTCAGTGTGGTGCATGTATGCTAGAGTTTTCTCTCTCAGTGTGGTGCATGTGTGCTAGAGTTTTAACTCTCAGTGTGGTGCATGTGTGCTAGAGTTTTCTCTCTGTGTGGTGCATGTGTGCTAGAGTTTTCTCTCTCAGTGTGGTGCATATGTGCTAGAGTTTTGTCTCTCAGTGTGGTGCATGTGTGCTAGAGTTTTGTCTCTCAGTGTGGTGCATGTGTGCTAGAGTTTTGTCTCTCACTGTGGTACATGGTGTGCTAGTTTTGTCTCTCACTGTGTTACATGGTGTGCTAGAGTTTTCTCTCTCAGTGTGGTGCATGTGTGCTAGAGTTTTCTCTCTCAGTGTGGTGCATGTGTGCTAGAGTTTTGTCTCTCACTGTGGTACATGGTGTGCTAGTTTTGTCTCTCACTGTGTTACATGGTGTGCTAGAGTTTTCTCTCTCAGTGTGGTGCATGTGTGCAAGAGCTTTAGCTCTCAGTGTGGTGCATGTGTGCTAGAGTTTTGTCTCTAAATGTGATGCATGTGTGCTAGAGTTTTCTCTCTCAGTGTGGTGCATATGTGCTAGAGTTTTCTCTCTCAGTGTGGTGCATGTGTGCTAGAGTTTTGTCTCTCAGTGTGGTGCATGTGTGCTAGAGTTTTCTCTCTCAGTGTGGTGCATATGTGCTAGAGTTTTGTCTCTCAGTGTGGTGCATGTGTGCTAGAGTTTTCTCTCTCAGTGTGGTGCATGTGTGCTAGAGTTTTAGCTCTCAGTGTGATGCATATGTGCTAGAGTTTTCTCTCTCAGTGTGATGCATGTGTGCTAGAGTTTTCTCTCTCATTTGGTGCATGTGTGCTAGAGATTTGTCTCTCAGTGTGATGCATATGTGCTAGAGTTTTGTCTCTCAGTGTGGTGCATGTGTGCTAGAGTTTTGTCTCTCAGTGTGATGCATATGTGCTAGAGTATTAGCTCTCAGTGTTGTGCATGTGTGCTAGAGTTTTAGCTCTCAGTGTGGTGCATGTGTGCTAGAGTTGTGTCTCTCAGTGTGGTGCATGTGTGCTAGAGTTTTATCTCTCAGTGTGGTGCATGTGTGCTAGAGTTTTCTCTCTCAGTGTGGTGCATATGTACTAGAGTTTTAGCTCTCAGTGTGGTGCATGTGTGCTAGAGTTTTGTCTCTCAGTGTGGTGCATATGTGCTAGAGTTTTGTCTCTCAGTGTGGTGCATGTGTGCTAGAGTTTTGTCTCTCAGTGTGGTGCATGTGTGCTAGAGTTTTGTCTCTCAGTGTGGTGCATGTGTGCTAGAGTTTTCTCTCTCAGTGTGGTGCATGTGTGCTAGAGTTTTCTCTCTCTGTGTGGTGCAAATGTGCTAGAGTTTTAGCTCTCAGTGTGGTGCATGTGTGCTAGAGTTTTGTCTCTCAGTGTGGTGCATGTGTGCTAGAGTTTTCTCTCTCAGTGTGGTGCATATGTGCTAGAGGTTTAGCTCTCAGTGTGGTGCATGTGTGCTAGTTTTGTCTCTCACTGTGTTACATGGTGTGCTAGAGTTTTCTCTCTCAGTGTGGTATATATGTGTGCTAGAGTTTTAGCTCTCAGTGTGGTGCATGTGTGCTAGAGTTTTAGCTCTCAGTGTGGTGCATGTGTGCTAGAGTTTTGTCTCTCAATGTGATGCAGGTGTGCTAGAGTTTTCTCTCTCAGTGTGGTGCATATGTGCTAGAGTTTTGTCTCTCAGTGTGGTGCATGTGTGCTAGAGTTTTCTCTCTCAGTGTGGTGCATGTGTGCTAGAGTTTTAACTCTCAGTGTGGTGCATGTGTGCTAGAGTTTTCTCTCTCAGTGTGGTGCATGTGTGCTAGAGTTTTCTCTCTCAGTGTGGTGCATATGTGCTAGAGTTTTGTCTCTCAGTGTGGTGCATGTGTGCTAGAGTTTTGTCTCTCAGTGTGGTGCATGTGTGCTAGAGTTTTGTCTCTCACTGTGGTACATGGTGTGCTAGTTTTGTCTCTCACTGTGTTACATGGTGTGCTAGAGTTTTCTCTCTCAGTGTGGTGCATGTGTGCTAGAGTTTTCTCTCTCAGTGTGGTGCATGTGTGCTAGAGTTTTGTCTCTCACTGTGGTACATGGTATGCTAGTTTTGTCTCTCACTGTGTTACATGGTGTGCTAGAGTTTTCTCTCTCAGTGTGGTGCATGTGTGCAAGAGTTTTGTCTCTCACTGTTGTACATGGTGTGCTAGTTTTGTCTCTCACTGTGTTACATGGTGTGCTAGAGTTTTCTCTCTCAGTGTGGTGCATGTGTGCTAGAGATTTAGCTCTCAGTGTGGTGCATATGTGCTAGAGTTTTCTCTCTCAGTGTGGTGCATGTATGCTAGAGTTTTATCTCTCAGTGTGGTGCATGTGTGCTAGAGTTTTAGCTGTCAGTGTGGTGCATGTGTGCTAGAGTTTTAACTGTCAGTGTGGTGCATGTGTGCTAGAGTTTTGTCTCTCAGTGTGGTGCATGTGTGCTAGAGGTCTCTCTCTCAGTGTGGTGCATGTGTGCTAGAGTTTTCTCTCTCAGTGTGGTGCATGTGTGCTAGAGGTTTCTATCTCAGTGTGATGCATGTGTGCTAGAGTTTTCTCTCAGTGTGGTGCATGTGTATTAGAGTTTTAGCTCTCAGTGTGGTGCATGTGTGTTAGAGTTTTAGCTCTCAGTGTGTTGCATGTGTGCCAGAGTTTTAGCTCTCAGTGTGGTGCATGTGTGCTAGAGTTTTGTCTCTCAGTGTGATGCATGTGTGCTAGAGTTTTCTCTCTCAGTGTGGTGCATATGTGCTAGAGTTTTAGCTCTCAGTGTGGTGCATGTGTGCTAGAGTTTTGTCTCTCAGTGTGGTGCATGTGTGCTAGAGTTTTGTCTCTCAGTGTGGTGCATGTGTGCTAGAGTTTTCTCTCTCAGTGTGGTGCATGTGTGCTAGAGTTTTGTCTCTCAGTGTTGTGCATGTGTGCTAGTTATAGCATTCAGTATGGTGCATATGTGCTAGTTTTCTCTCTCAGTGTGGTGCATGTGTGCCAGAGATTTAGCTCTCAGTGTGATGCATGTGTGCTAGAGTTTTCTCTCTGTGTGGTGCATGTGTGCTAGAGTTTTCTCTCGCAGTGTGGTGCATGTGTGCTAGAGTTTTCTCTTGCAGTGTGGTGCATGTGTACTAGAGTTTTCTCTCGCAGTGTGGTGCATGTGTGCTAGAGTTTTGTCTCTCAGTGTGGTGCATGTGTGCTAGAGTTTTCTCTCTCAGTGTGGTGCATGTTTTCTAGAGTTTTAGCTCTCAGTGTGGTGCATGTGTGCTAGAGTTTTGTCTCTCAGTGTGATGCATGTGTGCTAGAGTTTTGTCTCTCAGTGTGGTGCATGTGTGCTAGAGTTTTCTCTCTCAGTGTGATGCATGTGTGCTAGAGTTTTGTCTCTCAGTGTGGTGCATGTGTGCTAGTTATAGCATTCAGTGTGGTGCATATGTGCTAGTTTTCTCTCTCAGTGTGGTGCATGTGTGCCAGAGATTTAGCTCTCAGTGTGATGCATGTGTGCTAGAGTTTTCTCTCTGTGTGGTGCATGTGTGCTAGAGTTTTCTCTCGCAGTGTGGTGCATGTGTGCTAGAGTTTTCTCTTGCAGTGTGGTGCATGTGTGCTAGAGTTTTCTCTCGCAGTGTGGTGCATGTGTGCTAGAGTTTTGTCTCTCAGTGTGGTGCATGTGTGCTAGAGTTTTGTCTCTCAATGTGATGCATGTGTGCTAGAGTTTTGTCTCTCAGTGTGGTGCATGTGTGCTAGAGATTTCTCTCTGTGTGGTGCATGTGTGCTAGAGTTTTCTCTCTGTGTGGTGCATGTGTGCTAGAGTTTTCTCTCGCAGTGTGGTGCATGTGTGCTAGGGTTTTAGCTCTGTGTGGTTCATGTGTGCTAGAGTTTTGTCTCTCAGTGTGGTGTATGTGTGCTAGAGTTTTCTCTCTGTGTGGTGCATGTGTGCTAGAGTTTTGTCTCTCAGTGTGGTGCATGTGTGCTAGAGTTTTGTCTCTCAGTGTGGTGCATGTGTGCTAGAGTTTTCTCTCTCAGTGTGGTGCATGTGTGCTAGAGTTTTCTCTCTCTGTGTGGTGCATATGTGCTAGAGTTTTAGCTCTCAGTGTGGTGCATGTGTGCTAGAGTTTCCTCTCTCAGTGTGGTGCATATGTGCTAGAGTTTTAGCTCTCAGTGTGGTGCATGTGTGCTAGAGTTTTCTCTCTCAGTGTGGTGCATGTGTGCTAGAGTTTTCTCTCTGTGTGGTGCATGTGTGCTAGAGTTTTCTCTCGCAGTGTGGTGCATGTGTGCTAGGGTTTTACCTCTGTGTGGTGCATGTGTGCTAGAGTTTTGTCTCTCAGTGTGGTGTATGTGTGCTAGAGTTTTCTCTCTGTGTGGTGCATGTGTGCTAGAGTTTTAGCTCTCAGTGTGGTGCATGTGTGCTAGAGTTTTAGCTCTCAGTGTGGTGCATGTGTGCTAGAGTTTTGTCTCTCAATGTGATGCATGTTTGCTAGAGTTTTCTCTCTCAGTGTGGTGCATATGTGCTAGAGTTTTGTCTCTCAGTGTGGTGCATGTGTGCTAGAGTTTTCTCTCTCAGTGTGGTGCATGTGTGCTAGAGTTTTAACTCTCAGTGTGGTGCATGTGTGCTAGAGTTTTCTCTCTCAGTGTGGTGCATGTGTGCTAGAGTTTTCTCTCTCAGTGTGGTGCATATGTGCTAGAGTTTTGTCTCTCAGTGTGGTGCATGTGTGCTAGAGTTTTGTCTCTCAGTGTGGTGCATGTGTGCTAGAGTTTTGTCTCTCACTGTGGTACATGGTGTGCTAGAGTTTTCTCTCTCAGTGTGGTGCATGTGTGCTAGAGTTTTCTCTCTCAGTGTGGTGCATGTGTGCTAGAGTTTTGTCTCTCACTGTGGTACATGGTGTGCTAGTTTTGTCTCTCACTGTGTTACATGGTGTGCTAGAGTTTTCTCTCTCAGTGTGGTGCATGTGTGCTAGAGTTTTAGCTCTCAGTGTGGTGCATGTGTGCTAGAGTTTTGTCTCTCAATGTGATGCATGTGTGCTAGAGTTTTCTCTCTCAGTGTGGTGCATATGTGCTAGAGTTTTAGCTCTCAGTGTGGTGCATGTGTGCTAGAGTTTTGTCTCTCAGTGTGGTGCATGTGTGCTAGAGTTTTCTCTCTCAGTGTGGTGCATATGTGCTAGAGTTTTAACTCTCAGTGTGGTGTATGTGTGCTAGAGTTTTCTCTCTCAGTGTGGTGCATATGTGCTAGAGTTTTGTCTCTCAGTGTGGTGCATGTGTGCTAGAGTTTTGTCTCTCAGTGTGGTGCATGTGTGCTAGAGTTTTGTCTCTCACTGTGGTACATGGTGTGCTAGTTTTGTCTCTCACTGTGTTACATGGTGTGCTAGAGTTTTCTCTCTCAGTGTGGTGCATGTGTGCTAGAGTTTTAGCTCTCAGTGTGGTGCATATGTGCTAGAGTTTTCTCTCTCAGTGTGGTGCATGTATGCTAGAGTTTTGTCTCTCAGTGTGGTGCATGTGTGCTAGAGTTTTAGCTGTCAGTGTGGTGCATGTGTGCTAGAGTTTTGTCTCTCAGTGTGGTGCATGTGTGCTAGAGGTCTCTCTCGCAGTGTGGTGCATGTGTGCTAGAGTTTTCTCTTGCAGTGTGGTGCATGTGTGCTAGAGTTTTCTCTCGCAGTGTGGTGCATGTGTGCTAGAGTTTTGTCTCTCAGTGTGGTGCATGTGTGCTAGAGTTTTCTCTCTCAGTGTGGTGCATGTTTTCTAGAGTTTTAGCTCTCAGTGTTGTGCATGTGTGCTAGAGTTTTGTCTCTCAGTGTGATGCATGTGTGCTAGAGTTTTGTCTCTCAGTGTGGTGCATGTGTGCTAGAGTTTTCTCTCTCAGTGTGATGCATGTGTGCTAGAGTTTTGTCTCTCAGTGTGGTGCATGTGTGCTAGTTATAGCATTCAGTGTGGTGCATATGTGCTAGTTTTCTCTCTCAGTGTGGTGCATGTGTGCAAGAGATTTAGCTCTCAGTGTGATGCATGTGTGCTAGAGTTTTCTCTCTGTGTGGTGCATGTGTGCTAGAGTTTTCTCTCGCAGTGTGGTGCATGTGTGCTAGAGTTTTCTCTTGCAGTGTGGTGCATGTGTGCTAGAGTTTTCTCTCGCAGTGTGGTGCATGTGTGCTAGAGTTTTGTCTCTCAGTGTGGTGCATGTGTGCTAGAGTTTTGTCTCTCAATGTGATGCATGTGTGCTAGAGTTTTGTCTCTCAGTGTGGTGCATGTGTGCTAGAGTTTTCTCTCTGTGTGGTGCATGTGTGCTAGAGTTTTCTCTCTGTGTGGTGCATGTGTGCTAGAGTTTTCTCTCGCAGTGTGGTGCATGTGTGCTAGGGTTTTACCTCTGTGTGGTGCATGTGTGCTAGAGTTTTGTCTCTCAGTGTGGTGTATGTGTGCTAGAGTTTTCTCTCTGTGTGGTGCATGTGTGCTAGAGTTTTAGCTCTCGGTGTGGTGCATGTGTGCTAGAGTTTTAGCTCTCAGTGTGGTGCATGTGTGCTAGAGTTTTGTCTCTCAATGTGATGCATGTGTGCTAGAGTTTTCTCTCTCAGTGTGGTGCATATGTGCTAGAGTTTTGTCTCTCAGTGTGGTGCATGTGTGCTAGAGTTTTCTCTCTCAGTGTGGTGCATGTGTGCTAGAGTTTTAACTCTCAGTGTGGTGCATGTGTGCTAGAGTTTTCTCTCTCAGTGTGGTGCATGTGTGCTAGAGTTTTCTCTCTCAGTGTGGTGCATATGTGCTAGAGTTTTGTCTCTCAGTGTGGTGCATGTGTGCTAGAGTTTTGTCTCTCAGTGTGGTGCATGTGTGCTAGAGTTTTGTCTCTCACTGTGGTACATGGTGTGCTAGAGTTTTCTCTCTCAGTGTGGTGCATGTGTGCTAGAGTTTTCTCTCTCAGTGTGGTGCATGTGTGCTAGAGTTTTGTCTCTCACTGTGGTACATGGTGTGCTAGTTTTGTCTCTCACTGTGTTACATG
Organism: Cepaea hortensis; assembly: GCA_963921405.1. Lineage (NCBI taxonomy): Eukaryota > Metazoa > Mollusca > Gastropoda > Stylommatophora > Helicidae > Cepaea > Cepaea hortensis. The sequence continues at coordinate 67,347,503 of OY992877.1, read as the reverse complement.
GTGTGCTAGAGTTTTCTCTCTCAGTGTGGTGCATGTGTGCTAGAGTTTTAGCTCTCAGTGTGGTGCATGTGTGCTAGAGTTTTGTCTCTCAATGTGATGCATGTGTGCTAGAGTTTTCTCTCTCAGTGTGGTGCATATGTGCTAGAGTTTTAGCTCTCAGTGTGGTGCATGTGTGCTAGAGTTTTGTCTCTCAGTGTGGTGCATGTGTGCTAGAGTTTTCTCTCTCAGTGTGGTGCATATGTGCTAGAGTTTTAACTCTCAGTGTGGTGTATGTGTGCTAGAGTTTTCTCTCTCAGTGTGGTGCATATGTGCTAGAGTTTTGTCTCTCAGTGTGGTGCATGTGTGCTAGAGTTTTGTCTCTCAGTGTGGTGCATGTGTGCTAGAGTTTTGTCTCTCACTGTGGTACATGGTGTGCTAGTTTTGTCTCTCACTGTGTTACATGGTGTGCTAGAGTTTTCTCTCTCAGTGTGGTGCATGTGTGCTAGAGTTTTAGCTCTCAGTGTGGTGCATATGTGCTAGAGTTTTCTCTCTCAGTGTGGTGCATGTATGCTAGAGTTTTGTCTCTCAGTGTGGTGCATGTGTGCTAGAGTTTTAGCTGTCAGTGTGGTGCATGTGTGCTAGAGTTTTGTCTCTCAGTGTGGTGCATGTGTGCTAGAGGTCTCTCTCGCAGTGTGGTGCATGTGTGCTAGAGTTTTCTCTTGCAGTGTGGTGCATGTGTGCTAGAGTTTTCTCTCGCAGTGTGGTGCATGTGTGCTAGAGTTTTGTCTCTCAGTGTGGTGCATGTGTGCTAGAGTTTTCTCTCTCAGTGTGGTGCATGTTTTCTAGAGTTTTAGCTCTCAGTGTTGTGCATGTGTGCTAGAGTTTTGTCTCTCAGTGTGATGCATGTGTGCTAGAGTTTTGTCTCTCAGTGTGGTGCATGTGTGCTAGAGTTTTCTCTCTCAGTGTGATGCATGTGTGCTAGAGTTTTGTCTCTCAGTGTGGTGCATGTGTGCTAGTTATAGCATTCAGTGTGGTGCATATGTGCTAGTTTTCTCTCTCAGTGTGGTGCATGTGTGCAAGAGATTTAGCTCTCAGTGTGATGCATGTGTGCTAGAGTTTTCTCTCTGTGTGGTGCATGTGTGCTAGAGTTTTCTCTCGCAGTGTGGTGCATGTGTGCTAGAGTTTTCTCTTGCAGTGTGGTGCATGTGTGCTAGAGTTTTCTCTCGCAGTGTGGTGCATGTGTGCTAGAGTTTTGTCTCTCAGTGTGGTGCATGTGTGCTAGAGTTTTGTCTCTCAATGTGATGCATGTGTGCCAGAGTTTTGTCTCTCAGTGTGGTGCATGTGTGCTAGAGTTTTCTCTCTGTGTGGTGCATGTGTGCTAGAGTTTTCTCTCTGTGTGGTGCATGTGTGCTAGAGTTTTCTCTCGCAGTGTGGTGCATGTGTGCTAGGGTTTTACCTCTGTGTGGTGCATGTGTGCTAGAGTTTTGTCTCTCAGTGTGGTGTATGTGTGCTAGAGTTTTCTCTCTGTGTGGTGCATGTGTGCTAGAGTTTTAGCTCTCGGTGTGGTGCATGTGTGCTAGAGTTTTAGCTCTCAGTGTGGTGCATGTGTGCTAGAGTTTTGTCTCTCAATGTGATGCATGTGTGCTAGAGTTTTCTCTCTCAGTGTGGTGCATATGTGCTAGAGTTTTGTCTCTCAGTGTGGTGCATGTGTGCTAGAGTTTTCTCTCTCAGTGTGGTGCATGTGTGCTAGAGTTTTAACTCTCAGTGTGGTGCATGTGTGCTAGAGTTTTCTCTCTCAGTGTGGTGCATGTGTGCTAGAGTTTTCTCTCTCAGTGTGGTGCATATGTGCTAGAGTTTTGTCTCTCAGTGTGGTGCATGTGTGCTAGAGTTTTGTCTCTCAGTGTGGTGCATGTGTGCTAGAGTTTTGTCTCTCACTGTGGTACATGGTGTGCTAGAGTTTTCTCTCTCAGTGTGGTGCATGTGTGCTAGAGTTTTCTCTCTCAGTGTGGTGCATGTGTGCTAGAGTTTTGTCTCTCACTGTGGTACATGGTGTGCTAGTTTTGTCTCTCACTGTGTTACATGGTGTGCTAGAGTTTTCTCTCTCAGTGTGGTGCATGTGTGCTAGAGTTTTAGCTCTCAGTGTGGTGCATGTGTGCTAGAGTTTTGTCTCTCAATGTGATGCATGTGTGCTAGAGTTTTCTCTCTCAGTGTGGTGCATATGTGCTAGAGTTTTAGCTCTCAGTGTGGTGCATGTGTGCTAGAGTTTTGTTTCTCAGTGTGGTGCATGTGTGCTAGAGTTTTCTCTCTCAGTGTGGTGCATATGTGCTAGAGTTTTAACTCTCAGTGTGGTGCATGTGTGCTAGAGTTTTCTCTCTCAGTGTGGTGCATATGTGCTAGAGTTTTGTCTCTCAGTGTGGTGCATGTGTGCTAGAGTTTTGTCTCTCAGTGTGGTGCATGTGTGCTAGAGTTTTGTCTCTCACTGTGGTACATGGTGTGCTAGTTTTGTCTCTCACTGTGTTACATGGTGTGCTAGAGTTTTCTCTCTCAGTGTGGTGCATGTGTGCTAGAGTTTTAGCTCTCAGTGTGGTGCATATGTGCTAGAGTTTTCTCTCTTAGTGTGGTGCATGTATGCTAGAGTTTTGTCTCTCAGTGTGGTGCATGTGTGCTAGAGTTTTAGCTGTCAGTGTGGTGCATGTGTGCTAGAGTTTTAGCTGTCAGTGTGGTGCATGTGTGCTAGAGTTTTGTCTCTCAGTGTGGTGCATGTGTGCTAGAAGTCTCTCTCGCAGTGTGGTGCATGTGTGCTAGAGTTTTCGCTTGCAGTGTGGTGCATGTGTGCTAGAGTTTTCTCTCGCAGTGTGGTGCATGTGTGCTAGAGTTTTGTCTCTCAGTGTGGTGCATGTGTGCTAGAGTTTTCTCTCTCAGTGTGGTGCATGTTTTCTAGAGTTTTAGCTCTCAGTGTTGTGCATGTGTGCTAGAGTTTTGTCTCTCAGTGTGGTGCATGTGTGCTAGAGTTTTCTCTCTCAGTGTGATGCATGTGTGCTAGAGTTTTGTCTCTCAGTGTGGTGCATGTGTGCTAGTTATAGCATTCAGTGTGGTGCATATGTGCTAGTTTTCTCTCTCAGTGTGGTGCATGTGTGCCAGAGATTTAGCTCTCAGTGTGATGCATGTGTGCTAGAGTTTTCTCTCTGTGTGGTGCATGTGTGCTAGAGTTTTCTCTCGCAGTGTGGTGCATGTGTGCTAGAGTTTTCTCTTGCAGTGTGGTGCATGTGTGCTAGAGTTTTCTCTCGCAGTGTGGTGCATGTGTGCTAGAGTTTTGTCTCTCAGTGTGGTGCATGTGTGCTAGAGTTTTGTCTCTCAATGTGATGCATGTGTGCTAGAGTTTTGTCTCTCAGTGTGGTGCATGTGTGCTAGAGTTTTCTCTCTGTGTGGTGCATGTGTGCTAGAGTTTTCTCTCTGTGTGGTGCATGTGTGCTAGAGTTTTCTCTCGCAGTGTGGTGCATGTGTGCTAGGGTTTTACCTCTGTGTGGTGCATGTGTGCTAGAGTTTTGTCTCTCAGTGTGGTGTATGTGTGCTAGAGTTTTCTCTCTGTGTGGTGCATGTGTGCTAGAGTTTTAGCTCTCAGTGTGGTGCATGTGTGTTAGAGTTTTAGCTCTCAGTATGGTGCATGTGTGCTAGAGTTTTGTCTCTCAATGTGATGCATGTGTGCTAGAGTTTTCTCTCTCAGTGTGGTGCATATGTGCTAGAGTTTTGTCTCTCAGTGTGGTGCATGTGTGCTAGAGTTTTCTCTCTCAGTGTGGTGCATGTGTGCTAGAGTTTTAACTCTCAGTGTGGTGCATGTGTGCTAGAGTTTTCTCTCTCAGTGTGGTGCATGTGTGCTAGAGTTTTCTCTCTCAGTGTGGTGCATATGTGCTAGAGTTTTGTCTCTCAGTGTGGTGCATGTGTGCTAGAGTTTTGTCTCTCAGTGTGGTGCATGTGTGCTAGAGTTTTGTCTCTCACTGTGGTACATGGTGTGCTAGTTTTGTCTCTCACTGTGTTACATGGTGTGCTAGAGTTTTCTCTCTCAGTGTGGTGCATGTGTGCTAGAGTTTTGTCTCTCAATGTGATGCATGTGTGCTAGAGTTTTCTCTCTCAGTGTGGTGCATATGTGCTAGAGTTTTAGCTCTCAGTGTGGTGCATGTGTGCTAGAGTTTTGTCTCTCAGTGTGGTGCATGTGTGCTAGAGTTTTCTCTCTCAGTGTGGTGCATATGTGCTAGAGTTTTAACTCTCAGTGTGGTGCATGTGTGCTAGAGTTTTCTCTCTCAGTGTGGTGCATATGTGCTAGAGTTTTGTCTCTCAGTGTGGTGCATGTGTGCTAGAGTTTTGTCTCTCAGTGTGGTGCATGTGTGCTAGAGTTTTGTCTCTCAGTGTGGTGCATGTGTGCTAGAGTTTTCTCTCTCAGTGTGGTGCATGTGTGCTAGAGTTTTGTCTCTCAGTGTTGTGCATGTGTGCTAGTTATAGCATTCAGTATGGTGCATATGTGCTAGTTTTCTCTCTCAGTGTGGTGCATGTGTGCCAGAGATTTAGCTCTCAGTGTGATGCATGTGTGCTAGAGTTTTCTCTCTGTGTGGTGCATGTGTGCTAGAGTTTTCTCTCGCAGTGTGGTGCATGTGTGCTAGAGTTTTCTCTTGCAGTGTGGTGCATGTGTACTAGAGTTTTCTCTCGCAGTGTGGTGCATGTGTGCTAGAGTTTTGTCTCTCAGTGTGGTGCATGTGTGCTAGAGTTTTCTCTCTCAGTGTGTTGCATGTTTTCTAGAGTTTTAGCTCTCAGTGTGGTGCATGTGTGCTAGAGTTTTGTCTCTCAGTGTGATGCATGTGTGCTAGAGTTTTGTCTCTCAGTGTGGTGCATGTGTGCTAGAGTTTTCTCTCTCAGTGTGATGCATGTGTGCTAGAGTTTTGTCTCTCAGTGTGGTGCATGTGTGCTAGTTATAGCATTCAGTGTGGTGCATATGTGCTAGTTTTCTCTCTCAGTGTGGTGCATGTGTGCCAGAGATTTAGCTCTCAGTGTGATGCATGTGTGCTAGAGTTTTCTCTCTGTGTGGTGCATGTGTGCTAGAGTTTTCTCTCGCAGTGTGGTGCATGTGTGCTAGAGTTTTCTCTTGCAGTGTGGTGCATGTGTGCTAGAGTTTTCTCTCGCAGTGTGGTGCATGTGTGCTAGAGTTTTGTCTCTCAGTGTGGTGCATGTGTGCTAGAGTTTTGTCTCTCAATGTGATGCATGTGTGCTAGAGTTTTGTCTCTCAGTGTGGTGCATGTGTGCTAGAGTTTTCTCTCTGTGTGGTGCATGTGTGCTAGAGTTTTCTCTCTGTGTGGTGCATGTGTGCTAGAGTTTTCTCTCGCAGTGTGGTGCATGTGTGCTAGGGTTTTACCTCTGTGTGGTGCATGTGTGCAAGAGTTTTGTCTCTCAGTGTGGTGTATGTGTGCTAGAGTTTTCTCTCTGTGTGGTGCATGTGTGCTAGAGTTTTAGCTCTCAGTGTGGTGCATGTGTGCTAGAGTTTTAGCTCTCAGTGTGGTGCATGTGTGCTAGAGTTTTGTCTCTCAATGTGATGCATGTGTGCTAGAGTTTTCTCTCTCAGTGTGGTGCATATGTGCTAGAGTTTTGTCTCTCAGTGTGGTGCATGTGTGCTAGAGTTTTCTCTCTCAGTGTGGTGCATGTGTGCTAGAGTTTTAACTCTCAGTGTGGTGCATGTGTGCTAGAGTTTTCTCTCTCAGTGTGGTGCATGTGTGCTAGAGTTTTCTCTCTCAGTGTGGTGCATATGTGCTAGAGTTTTGTCTCTCAGTGTGGTGCATGTGTGCTAGAGTTTTGTCTCTCAGTGTGGTGCATGTGTGCTAGAGTTTTGTCTCTCACTGTGGTACATGGTGTGCTAGTTTTGTCTCTCACTGTGTTACATGGTGTGCTAGAGTTTTCTCTCTCAGTGTGGTGCATGTGTGCTAGAGTTTTGTCTCTCAATGTGATGCATGTGTGCTAGAGTTTTCTCTCTCAGTGTGGTGCATATGTGCTAGAGTTTTAGCTCTCAGTGTGGTGCATGTGTGCTAGAGTTTTGTCTCTCAGTGTGGTGCATGTGTGCTAGAGTTTTCTCTCTCAGTGTGGTGCATATGTGCTAGAGTTTTAACTTTCAGTGTGGTGCATGTGTGCTAGAGTTTTCTCTCTCAGTGTGGTGCATATGTGCTAGAGTTTTGTCTCTCAGTGTGGTGCATGTGTGCTAGAGTTTTGTCTCTCAGTGTGGTGCATGTGTGCTAGAGTTTTGTCTCTCAGTGTGGTGCATGTGTGCTAGAGTTTTCTCTCTCAGTGTGGTGCATGTGTGCTAGAGTTTTGTCTCTCAGTGTTGTGCATGTGTGCTAGTTATAGCATTCAGTATGGTGCATATGTGCTAGTTTTCTCTCTCAGTGTGGTGCATGTGTGCCAGAGATTTAGCTCTCAGTGTGATGCATGTGTGCTAGAGTTTTCTCTCTGTGTGGTGCATGTGTGCTAGAGTTTTCTCTCGCAGTGTGGTGCATGTGTGCTAGAGTTTTCTCTTGCAGTGTGGTGCATGTGTACTAGAGTTTTCTCTCGCAGTGTGGTGCATGTGTGCTAGAGTTTTGTCTCTCAGTGTGGTGCATGTGTGCTAGAGTTTTCTCTCTCAGTGTGGTGCATGTTTTCTAGAGTTTTAGCTCTCAGTGTGGTGCATGTGTGCTAGAGTTTTGTCTCTCAGTGTGATGCATGTGTGCTAGAGTTTTGTCTCTCAGTGTGGTGCATGTGTGCTAGAGTTTTCTCTCTCAGTGTGATGCATGTGTGCTAGAGTTTTGTCTCTCAGTGTGGTGCATGTGTGCTAGTTATAGCATTCAGTGTGGTGCATATGTGCTAGTTTTCTCTCTCAGTGTGGTGCATGTGTGCCAGAGATTTAGCTCTCAGTGTGATGCATGTGTGCTAGAGTTTTCTCTTTGTGTGGTGCATGTGTGCTAGAGTTTTCTCTCGCAGTGTGGTGCATGTGTGCTAGAGTTTTCTCTTGCAGTGTGGTGCATGTGTGCTAGAGTTTTGTCTCTCAGTGTGGTGCATGTGTGCTAGAGTTTTCTCTCTGTGTGGTGCATGTGTGCTATAGTTTTCTCTCTGTGTGGTGCATGTGTGCTAGAGTTTTCTCTCGCAGTGTGGTGCATGTGTGCTAGGGTTTTAGCTCTGTGTGGTGCATGTGTGCTAGAGTTTTGTCTCTCAGTGTGGTGTATGTGTGCTAGAGTTTTCTCTCTGTGTGGTGCATGTGTGCTAGAGTTTTGTCTCTCAGTGTGGTGCATGTGTGCTAGAGTTTTGTCTCTCAGTGTGGTGCATGTGTGCTAGAGTTTTCTCTCTCAGTGTGGTGCATGTGTGCTAGAGTTTTCTCTCTCTGTGTGGTGCATATGTGCTAGAGTTTTAGCTCTCAGTGTGGTGCATGTGTGCTAGAGTTTTGTCTCTCAGTGTGGTGCATGTGTGCTAGAGTTTCCTCTCTCAGTGTGGTGCATATGTGCTAGAGTTTTAGCTCTCAGTGTGGTGCATGTGTGCTAGAGTTTTCTCTCTCAGTGTGGTGCATGTGTGCTAGAGTTATGTCTCTCACTGTGGTACATGGTGTGCTAGTTTTGTCTCTCACTGTGTTACATGGTGTGCTAGAGTTTTCTCTCTCAGTGTGCTGCATGTGTGCTAGAGTTTTAGCTCTCAGTGTGGTGCATGTGTGCTAGAGTTTTAGCTCTCAGCGTGGTGCATGTGTGCTAGAGTTTCGCCTCTCAATGTGATGCATGTGTGCTAGAGTTTTCTCTCTCAGTGTGGTGCATATGTGCTAGAGTTTTGTCTCTCAGTGTGGTGCATGTGTGCTAGAGTTTTCTCTCTCAGTGTGGTGCATGTGTGCTAGAGTTTTAACTCTCAGTGTGGTGCATGTGTGCTAGAGTTTTCTCTCTCAGTGTGGTGCATGTGTGCTAGAGTTTTCTCTCTCAGTGTGGTGCATATGTGCTAGAGTTTTGTCTCTCAGTGTGGTGCATGTGTGCTAGAGTTTTGTCTCTCAGTGTGGTGCATGTGTGCTAGAGTTTTGTCTCTCACTGTGGTACATGGTGTGCTAGTTTTGTCTCTCACTGTGTTACATGGTGTGCTAGAGTTTTCTCTCTCAGTGTGGTGCATGTGTGCTAGAGTTTTCTCTCTCAGTGTGGTGCATGTGTGCTAGAGTTTTGTCTCTCACTGTGGTACATGGTGTGCTAGTTTTGTCTCTCACTGTGTTACATGGTGTGCTAGAGTTTTCTCTCTCAGTGTGGTGCATGTGTGCTAGAGTTTTAGCTCTCAGTGTGGTGCATGTGTGCTAGAGTTTTGTCTCTCAATGTGATGCATGTGTGCTAGAGTTTTCTCTCTCAGTGTGGTGCATATGTGCTAGAGTTTTAGCTCTCAGTGTGGTGCATGTGTGCTAGAGTTTTGTCTCTCAGTGTGGTGCATGTGTGCTAGAGTTTTCTCTCTCAGTGTGGTGCATATGTGCTAGAGTTTTAACTCTCAGTGTGGTGCATGTGTGCTAGAGTTTTCTCTCTCAGTGTGGTGCATATGTGCTAGAGTTTTGTCTCTCAGTGTGGTGCATGTGTGCTAGAGTTTTGTCTCTCAGTGTGGTGCATGTGTGCTAGAGTTTTGTCTCTCACTGTGGTACATGGTGTGCTAGTTTTGTCTCTCACTGTGTTACATGGTGTGCTAGAGTTTTCTCTCTCAGTGTGGTGCATGTTTGCTAGAGTTTTAGCTCTCAGTGTGGTGCATATGTGCTAGAGTTTTCTCTCTCAGTGTGGTGCATGTATGCTAGAGTTTTGTCTCTCAGTGTGGTGCATGTGTGCTAGAGTTTTAGCTGTCAGTGTGGTCCATGTGTGCTAGAGTTTTAGCTGTCAGTGTGGTGCATGTGTGCTAGAGTTTTGTCTCTCAGTGTGGTGCATGTGTGCTAGAGGTCTCTCTCGCAGTGTGGTGCATGTGTGCTAGAGTTTTCTCTTGCAGTGTGGTGCATGTGTGCTAGAGTTTTCTCTCGCAGTGTGGTGCATGTGTGCTAGAGTTTTGTCTCTCAGTGTGGTGCATGTGTGCTAGAGTTTTCTCTCTCAGTGTATTGCATGTTTTCTAGAGTTTTAGCTCTCAGTGTTGTGCATGTGTGCTAGAGTTTTGTCTCTCAGTGTGATGCATGTGTGCTAGAGTTTTGTCTCTCAGTGTGGTGCATGTGTGCTAGAGTTTTCTCTCTCAGTGTGATGCATGTGTGCTAGAGTTTTGTCTCTCAGTGTGGTGCATGTGTGCTAGTTATAGCATTCAGTGTGGTGCATATGTGCTAGTTTTCTCTCTCAGTGTGGTGCATGTGTGCCAGAGATTTAGCTCTCAGTGTGATGCATGTGTGCTAGAGTTTTCTCTCTGTGTGGTGCATGTGTGCTAGAGTTTTCTCTCGCAGTGTGGTGCATGTGTGCTAGAGTTTTCTCTTGCAGTGTGGTGCATGTGTGCTAGAGTTTTCTCTCGCAGTGTGGTGCATGTGTGCTAGAGTTTTGTCTCTCAGTGTGGTGCATGTGTGCTAGAGTTTTGTCTCTCAATGTGATGCATGTGTGCTAGAGTTTTGTCTCTCAGTGTGGTGCATGTGTGCTAGAGTTTTCTCTCTGTGTGGTGCATGTGTGCTAGAGTTTTCTCTCTGTGTGGTGCATGTGTGCTAGAGTTTTCTCTCGCAGTGTGGTGCATGTGTGCTAGGGTTTTACCTCTGTGTGGTGCATGTGTGCTAGAGTTTTGTCTCTCAGTGTGGTGTATGTGTGCTAGAGTTTTCTCTCTGTGTGGTGCATGTGTGCTAGAGTTTTAGCTCTCAGTGTGGTGCATGTGTGCTAGAGTTTTAGCTCTCAGTGTGGTGCATGTGTGCTAGAGTTTTGTCTCTCAATGTGATGCATGTGTGCTAGAGTTTTCTCTCTCAGTGTGGTGCATATGTGCTAGAGTTTTGTCTCTCAGTGTGGTGCATGTGTGCTAGAGTTTTCTCTCTCAGTGTGGTGCATGTGTGCTAGAGTTTTAACTCTCAGTGTGGTGCATGTGTGCTAGAGTTTTCTCTCTCAGTGTGGTGCATGTGTGCTAGAGTTTTCTCTCTCAGTGTGGTGCATATGTGCTAGAGTTTTGTCTCTCAGTGTGGTGCATGTGTGCTAGAGTTTTGTCTCTCAGTGTGGTGCATGTGTGCTAGAGTTTTGTCTCTCACTGTGGTACATGGTGTGCTAGAGTTTTCTCTCTCAGTGTGGTGCATGTGTGCTAGAGTTTTCTCTCTCAGTGTGGTGCATGTGTGCTAGAGTTTTGTCTCTCACTGTGGTACATGGTGTGCTAGTTTTGTCTCTCACTGTGTTACATGGTGTGCTAGAGTTTTCTCTCTCAGTGTGGTGCATGTGTGCTAGAGTTTTAGCTCTCAGTGTGGTGCATGTGTGCTAGAGTTTTGTCTCTCAGTGTGGTGCATGTGTGCTAGAGTTTTCTCTCTCAGTGTGGTGCATATGTGCTAGAGTTTTAACTCTCAGTGTGGTGCATGTGTGCTAGAGTTTTCTCTCTCAGTGTGGTGCATATGTGCTAGAGTTTTGTCTCTCAGTGTGGTGCATGTGTGCTAGAGTTTTGTCTCTCAGTGTGGTGCATGTGTGCTAGAGTTCTGTCTCTCACTGTGGTACATGGTGTGCTAGTTTTGTCTCTCACTGTGTTACATGGTGTGCTAGAGTTTTCTCTCTCAGTGTGGTGCATGTGTGCTAGAGTTTTAGCTCTCAGTGTGGTGCATATGTGCTAGAGTTTTCTCTCTCAGTGTGGTGCATGTATGCTAGAGTTTTGTCTCTCAGTGTGCTGCATGTGTGCTAGAGTTTTAGCTGTCAGTGTGGTGCATGTGTGCTAGAGTTTTAGCTGTCAGTGTGGTGCATGTGTGCTAGAGTTTTGTCTCTCAGTGTGGTGCATGTGTGCTAGAAGTCTCTCTCGCAGTGTGGTGCATGTGTGCTAGAGTTTTCTCTTGCAGTGTGGTGCATGTGTGCTAGAGTTTTCTCTCGCAGTGTGGTGCATGTGTGCTAGAGTTTTGTCTCTCAGTGTGGTGCATGTGTGCTAGAGTTTTCTCTCTCAGTGTGGTGCATGTTTTCTAGAGTTTTAGCTCTCAGTGTTGTGCATGTGTGCTAGAGTTTTGTCTCTCAGTGTGATGCATGTGTGCTAGAGTTTTGTCTCTCAGTGTGGTGCATGTGTGCTAGAGTTTTCTCTCTCAGTGTGATGCATGTGTGCTAGAGTTTTGTCTCTCAGTGTGGTGCATGTGTGCTAGTTATAGCATTCAGTGTGGTGCATATGTGCTAGTTTTCTCTCTCAGTGTGGTGCATGTGTGCCAGAGATTTAGCTCTCAGTGTGATGCATGTGTGCTAGAGTTTTCTCTCTGTGTGGTGCATGTGTGCTAGAGTTTTCTCTCGCAGTGTGGTGCATGTGTGCTAGAGTTTTCTCTTGCAGTGTGGTGCATGTGTGCTAGAGTTTTCTCTCGCAGTGTGGTGCATGTGTGCTAGAGTTTTAGCTCTCAGTGTGGTGCATGTGTGCTAGAGTTTTAGCTCTCAGTGTGGTGCATGTGTGCTAGAGTTTTGTCTCTCAATGTGATGCATGTGTGCTAGAGTTTTCTCTCTCAGTGTGGTGCATATGTGCTAGAGTTTTGTCTCTCAGTGTGGTGCATGTGTGCTAGAGTTTTCTCTCTCAGTGTGGTGCATGTGTGCTAGAGTTTTAACTCTCAGTGTGGTGCATGTGTGCTAGAGTTTTCTCTCTCAGTGTGGTGCATGTGTGCTAGAGTTTTCTCTCTCAGTGTGGTGCATATGTGCTAGAGTTTTGTCTCTCAGTGTGGTGCATGTGTGCTAGAGTTTTGTCTCTCACTGTGGTACATGGTGTGCTAGAGTTTTCTCTCTCAGTGTGGTGCATGTGTGCTAGAGTTTTCTCTCTGTGTGGTGCATGTGTGCTAGAGTTTTCTCTCGCAGTGTGGTGCATGTGTGCTAGAGTTTTCTCTTGCAGTGTGGTGCATGTGTGCTAGAGTTTTCTCTCGCAGTGTGGTGCATGTGTGCTAGAGTTTTAGCTCTCAGTGTGGTGCATGTGTGCTAGAGTTTTAGCTCTCAGTGTGGTGCATGTGTGCTAGAGTTTTGTCTCTCAATGTGATGCATGTGTGCTAGAGTTTTCTCTCTCAGTGTGGTGCATATGTGCTAGAGTTTTAGCTCTCAGTGTGGTGCATGTGTGCTAGAGTTTTGTCTCTCAGTGTGGTGCATGTGTGCTAGAGTTTTGTCTCTCACTGTGGTACATGGTGTGCTAGTTTTGTCTCTCACTGTGTTACATGGTGTGCTAGAGTTTTAGCTCTCAGTGTGGTGCATGTGTGCTAGAGTTTTGTCTCTCAATGTGATGCATGTGTGCTAGAGTTTTCTCTCTCAGTGTGGTGCATATGTGCTAGAGTTTTAGCTCTCAGTGTGGTGCATGTGTGCTAGAGTTTTGTCTCTCAGTGTGGTGCATGTGTGCTAGAGTTTTGTCTCTCAATGTGATGCATGTGTGCTAGAGTTTTCTCTCTCAGTGTGGTGCATATGTGCTAGAGTTTTAGCTCTCAGTGTGGTGCATGTGTGCTAGAGTTTTGTCTCTCAGTGTGGTGCATGTGTGCTAGAGTTTTGTCTCTCACTGTGGTACATGGTGTGCTAGTTTTGTCTCTCACTGTGTTACATGGTGTGCTAGAGTTTTAGCTCTCAGTGTGGTGCATGTGTGCTAGAGTTTTGTCTCTCAATGTGATGCATGTGTGCTAGAGTTTTCTCTCTCAGTGTGGTGCATATGTGCTAGAGTTTTAGCTCTCAGTGTGGTGCATGTGTGCTAGAGTTTTGTCTCTCAGTGTGGTGCATGTGTGCTAGAGTTTTCTCTCTCAGTGTGGTGCATATGTGCTAGAGTTTTAACTCTCAGTGTGGTGCATGTGTGCTAGAGTTTTCTCTCTCAGTGTGGTGCATGTGTGCTAGAGTTTTAGCTCTCAGTGTGGTGCATATGTGCTAGAGTTTTCTCTCTCAGTGTGGTGCATGTATGCTAGAGTTTTGTCTCTCAGTGTGGTGCATGTGTGCTAGAGTTTTAGCTGTCAGTGTGGTGCATGTGTGCTAGAGTTTTAGCTGTCAGTGTGGTGCATGTGTGCTAGAGTTTTGTCTCTCAGTGTGGTGCATGTGTGCTAGAAGTCTCTCTCGCAGTGTGGTGCATGTGTGCTAGAGTTTTCTCTTGCAGTGTGGTGCATGTGTGCTAGAGTTTTCTCTCGCAGTGTGGTGCATGTGTGCTAGAGTTTTGTCTCTCAGTGTGGTGCATGTGTGCTAGAGTTTTCTCTCTCAGTGTGGTGCATGTTTTCTAGAGTTTTAGCTCTCAGTGTTGTGCATGTGTGCTAGAGTTTTGTCTCTCAGTGTGATGCATGTGTGCTAGAGTTTTGTCTCTCAGTGTGGTGCATGTGTGCTAGAGTTTTCTCTCTCAGTGTGATGCATGTGTGCTAGAGTTTTGTCTCTCAGTGTGGTGCATGTGTGCTAGTTATAGCATTCAGTGTGGTGCATATGTGCTAGTTTTCTCTCTCAGTGTGGTGCATGTGTGCCAGAGATTTAGCTCTCAGTGTGATGCATGTGTGCTAGAGTTTTCTCTCTGTGTGGTGCATGTGTGCTAGAGTTTTCTCTCGCAGTGTGGTGCATGTGTGCTAGAGTTTTCTCTTGCAGTGTGGTGCATGTGTGCTAGAGTTTTCTCTCGCAGTGTGGTGCATGTGTGCTAGAGTTTTGTCTCTCAGTGTGGTGCATGTGTGCTAGAGTTTTGTCTCTCAATGTGATGCATGTGTGCTAGAGTTTTGTCTCTCAGTGTGGTGCATGTGTGCTAGAGTTTTCTCTCTGTGTGGTGCATGTGTGCTAGAGTTTTCTCTCGCAGTGTGGTGCATGTGTGCTAGGGTTTTACCTCTGTGTGGTGCATGTGTGCTAGAGTTTTGTCTCTCAGTGTGGTGTATGTGTGCTAGAGTTTTCTCTCTGTGTGGTGCATGTGTGCTAGAGTTTTAGCTCTTAGTGTGGTGCATGTGTGCTAGAGTTTTAGCTCTCAGTGTGGTGCATGTGTGCTAGAGTTTTGTCTCTCAATGTGATGCATGTGTGCTAGAGTTTTCTCTCTCAGTGTGGTGCATATGTGCTAGAGTTTTGTCTCTCAGTGTGGTGCATGTGTGCTAGAGTTTTCTCTCTCAGTGTGGTGCATGTGTGCTAGAGTTTTAACTCTCAGTGTGGTGCATGTGTGCTAGAGTTTTCTCTCTCAGTGTGGTGCATGTGTGCTAGAGTTTTCTCTCTCAGCGTGGTGCATATGTGCTAGAGTTTTGTCTCTCAGTGTGGTGCATGTGTGCTAGAGTTTTGTCTCTCAGTGTGGTGCATGTGTGCTAGAGTTTTGTCTCTCACTGTGGTACATGGTGTGCTAGTTTTGTCTCTCACTGTGTTACATGGTGTGCTAGAGTTTTCTCTCTCAGTGTGGTGCATATGTGCTAGAGTTTTGTCTCTCAGTGTGGTGCATGTGTGCTAGAGTTTTGTCTCTCAGTGTGGTGCATGTGTGCTAGAGTTTTGTCTCTCACTGTGGTACATGGTGTGCTAGTTTTGTCTCTCACTGTGTTACATGGTGTGCTAGAGTTTTCTCTCTCAGTGTGGTGCATGTGTGCTAGAGTTTTAGCTCTCAGTGTGGTGCATATGTGCTAGAGTTTTCTCTCTCAGTGTGGTGCATGTATGCTAGAGTTTTGTCTCTCAGTGTGGTGCATGTGTGCTAGAGTTTTAGCTGTCAGTGTGGTGCATGTGTGCTAGAGTTTTAGCTGTCAGTGTGGTGCATGTGTGCTAGAGTTTTGTCTCTCAGTGTGGTGCATGTGTGCTAGAAGTCTCTCTCGCAGTGTGGTGCATGTGTGCTAGAGTTTTCTCTTGCAGTGTGGTGCATGTGTGCTAGAGTTTTCTCTCGCAGTGTGGTGCATGTGTGCTAGAGTTTTGTCTCTCAGTGTGGTGCATGTGTGCTAGAGTTTTCTCTCTCAGTGTGGTGCATGTTTTCTAGAGTTTTAGCTCTCAGTGTTGTGCATGTGTGCTAGAGTTTTGTCTCTCAGTGTGATGCATGTGTGCTAGAGTTTTGTCTCTCAGTGTGGTGCATGTGTGCTAGAGTTTTCTCTCTCAGTGTGATGCATGTGTGCTAGAGTTTTGTCTCTCAGTGTGGTGCATGTGTGCTAGTTATAGCATTCAGTGTGGTGCATATGTGCTAGTTTTCTCTCTCAGTGTGGTGCATGTGTGCCAGAGATTTAGCTCTCAGTGTGATGCATGTGTGCTAGAGTTTTCTCTCTGTGTGGTGCATGTGTGCTAGAGTTTTCTCTCGCAGTGTGGTGCATGTGTGCTAGAGTTTTCTCTTGCAGTGTGGTGCATGTGTGCTAGAGTTTTCTCTCGCAGTGTGGTGCATGTGTGCTAGAGTTTTGTCTCTCAGTGTGGTGCATGTGTGCTAGAGTTTTGTCTCTCAATGTGATGCATGTGTGCTAGAGTTTTGTCTCTCAGTGTGGTGCATGTGTGCTAGAGTTTTCTCTCTGTGTGGTGCATGTGTGCTAGAGTTTTCTCTCTGTGTGGTGCATGTGTGCTAGAGTTTTCTCTCGCAGTGTGGTGCATGTGTGCTAGGGTTTTACCTCTGTGTGGTGCATGTGTGCTAGAGTTTTGTCTCTCAGTGTGGTGTATGTGTGCTAGAGTTTTCTCTCTGTGTGGTGCATGTGTGCTAGAGTTTTAGCTCTCAGTGTGGTGCATGTGTGCTAGAGTTTTAGCTCTCAGTGTGGTGCATGTGTGCTAGAGTTTTGTCTCTCAATGTGATGCATGTGTGCTAGAGTTTTCTCTCTCAGTGTGGTGCATATGTGCTAGAGTTTTGTCTCTCAGTGTGGTGCATGTGTGCTAGAGTTTTCTCTCTCAGTGTGGTGCATGTGTGCTAGAGTTTTAACTCTCAGTGTGGTGCATGTGTGCTAGAGTTTTCTCTCTCAGTGTGGTGCATGTGTGCTAGAGTTTTCTCTCTCAGCGTGGTGCATATGTGCTAGAGTTTTGTCTCTCAGTGTGGTGCATGTGTGCTAGAGTTTTGTCTCTCAGTGTGGTGCATGTGTGCTAGAGTTTTGTCTCTCACTGTGGTACATGGTGTGCTAGTTTTGTCTCTCACTGTGTTACATGGTGTGCTAGAGTTTTCTCTCTCAGTGTGGTGCATGTGTGCTAGAGTTTTCTCTCTCAGTGTGGTGCATGTGTGCTAGAGTTTTGTCTCTCACTGTGGTACATGGTGTGCTAGTTTTGTCTCTCACTGTGTTACATGGTGTGCTAGAGTTTTCTCTCTCAGTGTGGTGCATGTGTGCTAGAGTTTTGTCTCTCAATGTGATGCATGTGTGCTAGAGTTTTCTCTCTCAGTGTGGTGCATATGTGCTAGAGTTTTAGCTCTCAGTGTGGTGCATGTGTGCTAGAGTTTTGTCTCTCAGTGTGGTGCATGTGTGCTAGAGTTTTCTCTCTCAGTGTGGTGCATATGTGCTAGAGTTTTAACTCTCAGTGTGGTGCATGTGTGCTAGAGTTTTCTCTCTCAGTGTGGTGCATATGTGCTAGAGTTTTGTCTCTCAGTGTGGTGCATGTGTGCTAGAGTTTTGTCTCTCAGTGTGGTGCATGTGTGCTAGAGTTTTGTCTCTCACTGTGGTACATGGTGTGCTAGTTTTGTCTCTCACTGTGTTACATGGTGTGTTAGAGTTTTCTCTCTCAGTGTGGTGCATGTGTGCTAGAGTTTTAGCTCTCAGTGTGGTGCATATGTGCTAGAGTTTACTCTCTCAGTGTGGTGCATGTATGCTAGAGTTTTGTCTCTCAGTGTGGTGCATGTGTGCTAGAGTTTTAGCTGTCAGTGTGGTGCATGTGTGCTAGAGTTTTAGCTGTCAGTGTGGTGCATGTGTGCTAGAGTTTTGTCTCTCAGTGTGGTGCATGTGTGCTAGAAGTCTCTCTCGCAGTGTGGTGCATGTGTGCTAGAGTTTTCTCTTGCAGTGTGGTGCATGTGTGCTAGAGTTTTCTCTCGCAGTGTGGTGCATGTGTGCTAGAGTTTTGTCTCTCAGTGTGGTGCATGTGTGCTAGAGTTTTCTCTCTCAGTGTGGTGCATGTTTTCTAGAGTTTTAGCTCTCAGTGTTGTGCATGTGTGCTAGAGTTTTGTCTCTCAGTGTGATGCATGTGTGCTAGAGTTTTGTCTCTCAGTGTGGTGCATGTGTGCTAGAGTTTTCTCTCTCAGTGTGATGCATGTGTGCTAGAGTTTTGTCTCTCAGTGTGGTGCATGTGTGCTAGTTATAGCATTCAGTGTGGTGCATATGTGCTAGTTTTCTCTCTCAGTGTGGTGCATGTGTGCCAGAGATTTAGCTCTCAGTGTGATGCATGTGTGCTAGAGTTTTCTCTCTGTGTGGTGCATGTGTGCTAGAGTTTTCTCTCGCAGTGTGGTGCATGTGTGCTAGAGTTTTCTCTTGCAGTGTGGTGCATGTGTGCTAGAGTTTTCTCTCGCAGTGTGGTGCATGTGTGCTAGAGTTTTGTCTCTCAGTGTGGTGCATGTGTGCTAGAGTTTTGTCTCTCAATGTGATGCATGTGTGCTAGAGTTTTGTCTCTCAGTGTGGTGCATGTGTGCTAGAGTTTTCTCTCTGTGTGGTGCATGTGTGCTAGAGTTTTCTCTCTGTGTGGTGCATGTGTGCTAGAGTTTTCTCTCGCAGTGTGGTGCATGTGTGCTAGGGTTTTACCTCTGTGTGGTGCATGTGTGCTAGAGTTTTGTCTCTCAGTGTGGTGTATGTGTGCTAGAGTTTTCTCTCTGTGTGGTGCATGTGTGCTAGAGTTTTAGCTCTCAGTGTGGTGCATGTGTGCTAGAGTTTTAGCTCTCAGTGTGGTGCATGTGTGCTAGAGTTTTGTCTCTCAATGTGATGCATGTGTGCTAGAGTTTTCTCTCTCAGTGTGGTGCATATGTGCTAGAGTTTTGTCTCTCAGTGTGGTGCATGTGTGCTAGAGTTTTCTCTCTCAGTGTGGTGCATGTGTGCTAGAGTTTTAACTCTCAGTGTGGTGCATGTGTGCTAGAGTTTTCTCTCTCAGTGTGGTGCATGTGTGCTAGAGTTTTCTCTCTCAGCGTGGTGCAAATGTGCTAGAGTTTTGTCTCTCAGTGTGGTGCATGTGTGCTAGAGTTTTGTCTCTCAGTGTGGTGCATGTGTGCTAGAGTTTTGTCTCTCACTGTGGTACATGGTGTGCTAGTTTTGTCTCTCACTGTGTGCTAGAGTTTTCTCTCTCAGTGTGGTGCATGTGTGCTAGAGTTTTCTCTCTCAGTGTGGTGCATGTGTGCTAGAGTTTTGTCTCTCACTGTGGTACATGGTGTGCTAGTTTTGTCTCTCACTGTGTTACATGGTGTGCTAGAGTTTTCTCTCTCAGTGTGGTGCATGTGTGCTAGAGTTTTGTCTCTCAATGTGATGCATGTGTGCTAGAGTTTTCTCTCTCAGTGTGGTGCATATGTGCTAGAGTTTTAGCTCTCAGTGTGGTGCATGTGTGCTAGAGTTTTGTCTCTCAGTGTGGTGCATGTGTGCTAGAGTTTTCTCTCTCAGTGTGGTGCATATGTGCTAGAGTTTTAACTCTCAGTGTGGTGCATGTGTGCTAGAGTTTTCTCTCTCAGTGTGGTGCATATGTGCTAGAGTTTTGTCTCTCAGTGTGGTGCATGTGTGCTAGAGTTTTGTCTCTCAGTGTGGTGCATGTGTGCTAGAGTTTTGTCTCTCACTGTGGTACATGGTGTGCTAGTTTTGTCTCTCACTGTGTTACATGGTGTGCTAGAGTTTTCTCTCTCAGTGTGGTGCATGTGTGCTAGAGTTTTAGCTCTCAGTGTGGTGCATATGTGCTAGAGTTTTCTCTCTCAGTGTGGTGCATGTATGCTAGAGTTTTGTCTCTCAGTGTGGTGCATGTGTGCTAGAGTTTTAGCTGTCAGTGTGGTGCATGTGTGCTAGAGTTTTAGCTGTCAGTGTGGTGCATGTGTGCTAGAGTTTTGTCTCTCAGTGTGGTGCATGTGTGCTAGAAGTCTCTCTCGCAGTGTGGTGCATGTGTGCTAGAGTTTTCTCTTGCAGTGTGGTGCATGTGTGCTAGAGTTTTCTCTCGCAGTGTGGTGCATGTGTGCTAGAGTTTTGTCTCTCAGTGTGGTGCATGTGTGCTAGAGTTTTCTCTCTCAGTGTGGTGCATGTTTTCTAGAGTTTTAGCTCTCAGTGTGGTGCATGTGTGCTAGAGTTTTGTCTCTCAGTGTGATGCATGTGTGCTAGAGTTTTGTCTCTCAGTGTGGTGCATGTGTGCTAGAGTTTTCTCTCTCAGTGTGATGCATGTGTGCTAGAGTTTTGTCTCTCAGTGTGGTGCATGTGTGCTAGTTATAGCATTCAGTGTGGTGCATATGTGCTAGTTTTCTCTCTCAGTGTGGTGCATGTGTGCCAGAGATTTAGCTCTCAGTGTGGTGCATGTGTGCTAGAGTTTTGTCTCTCAGTGTGGTGCATGTGTGCTAGAGTTTTGTCTCTCAGTGTGATGCATGTGTGCTAGAGTTTTGTCTCTCAGTGTGGTGCATGTGTGCTAGAGTTTTCTCTCTCAGTGTGATGCATGTGTGCTAGAGTTTTGTCTCTCAGTGTGGTGCATGTGTGCTAGTTATAGCATTCAGTGTGGTGCATATGTGCTAGTTTTCTCTCTCAGTGTGGTGCATGTGTGCCAGAGATTTAGCTCTCAGTGTGATGCATGTGTGCTAGAGTTTTCTCTCTGTGTGGTGCATGTGTGCTAGAGTTTTCTCTCGCAGTGTGGTGCATGTGTGCTAGAGTTTTCTCTTGCAGTGTGGTGCATGTGTGCTAGAGTTTTCTCTCGCAGTGTGGTGCATGTGTGCTAGAGTTTTGTCTCTCAGTGTGATGCATGTGTGCTAGAGTTTTGTCTCTCAATGTGATGCATGTGTGCTAGAGTTTTGTCTCTCAGTGTGGTGCATGTGTGCTAGAGTTTTCTCTCTGTGTGGTGCATGTGTGCTAGAGTTTTCTCTCTGTGTGGTGCATGTGTGCTAGAGTTTTCTCTCGCAGTGTGGTGCATGTGTGCTAGGGTTTTAGCTCTGTGTGGTGCATGTGTGCTAGAGTTTTGTCTCTCAGTGTGGTGTATGTGTGCTAGAGTTTTCTCTCTGTGTGGTGCATGTGTGCTAGAGTTTTCTCTTGCAGTGTGGTGCATGTGTGCTAGGGTTTTAGCTCTTTGTGGTGCATGTGTGCTAGAGTTTTGTCTCTCAGTGTGGTGTATGTGTGCTAGAGTTTTGTCTCTCAGTGTGGTGCATGTGTGCTAGAGTTTTGTCTCTCAGTGTGGTGCATGTGTGCTAGAGTTTTGTCTCTCAGTGTGGTGCATGTGTGCTAGAGTTTTAACTCTCAGTGTGGTGCATGTGTTTTCAATTTTGGCTCTCTTGATGACATGTCTAGTAGAAGATGTAGTGGCTAACATGCTTTCCTGCTCTCAGTGTGGTAAGTGTATGCTAGAGTTTTGACTTATTACTGTTGTGCATGTGTGCTCGACCTCTAAATCTACGTATAGTACACATGTACTAGAGTTTTGGCTCTTTCTGTGAGTATATGTTTGTTAAGACTTTTAGCTCAGTGTGGTATATCTCTGTTAAAGTGTTTTAGCTCTCAGTGTGGTATGTGATTGTCACGAATTGGCCGCCTTAACATCCCAGAATATTTTTCTCGGTCTCCAAATTTGAGAGGCCAAATTGAGAAAGAATGAATTAATCACACTACTCCAAAATTATCTAGTCGTGAGGTAAGATTATTCACAAAAAGCCTCTAGCCATGACGTAAGCTTGCAGATGGCAAGTAAAATGGCAACTAGATAATTAGTATACACCTTGGGAAACTGCTGACCCAGACATGCTGAATCAACAATGAAGGGGCCATGGACTGTGTAATTAAAACTGACCAGGCATGACACCTGATAAGCACAGGTAGGAAATCGCCCAGGTGTGAACAACATTGACCCAGGGAGAGATAATTGCCCCAGGGCTGTAAACAAGCCCCGTCCACTCTGACTGGCAGCCTCAGGAATGTGTGAAAACAGATCTGATAAGACAATTAACACAGGGCCTGTAGACTGGACCAGACAGAGAGGAGCAAGGTGTGATGGCCAGGTTGCGGGGATAATTGCAATTACCGTCAGCGGGAGATAAGAAGAATTTATGACGGGAATGCCAAAGAGATAATAGTGTCTCAGACACTGTCTGCTTGACTCAGCTTAAATAAGGGTCCCTAGCCTAGTTTAGGTTAGATTAAGTTTGACTTCAGAACAGGTGAGAAGAGAGAGTAAATGTAGATTTCTTAGTAACTAAGTATTTTAGGTGTATGTACTGAATTCCAGTCTATATCTGATCTAGGTTATTGCAAGAACTATCATTGTCATAGATTACTTGAGTGTTCTTTCTAAGTTCTGCGTTCAATATCATATTGCTTTAAAGTGTTATTCTTCTGAGAAATAGAGCCTTATGTGAGACAGATCTTGTCTGGGTAGACTTTTAGGTGTCTTGGTAGATGCTTGTCATTTCTTTGTACACTATCCTAGTTGCCTTTTGGTGTGTGCATTTGTTGTACAGAATATAGTCAACTGACTATTTATTTAATTCTTACAACAGCAGTAACTAAGTGTGATTAAACCGGGCAGCTCAGCAAATATAGCTGGTCTGTTTGGTCACTTCAATTAGACTTGTTGTATATCTCATTTTGTAGCTATACAATATTAGTACTCATTAATAATGCCTGATGCTATTATGTGAGTATCATTAGATGTCTATCTTGAAGGAAACTTCCGGTTTCAAGATGGCGACGGACGGTCGTGTTGTTTTGTGTTCGTTAACTTTTTCGCGTAAGGGATGGATTTATTCATTTCTTGCGTGTAATTGGTGTGCCAGGATGTAAAACCAGGAGTTTCTACTCAAGATCTGCGCGGGTGCTACGGAGTTCGTGCATCGAGCGAAGCCATCCTTGAGTGAATTTTAAGTGACTCAATGAACATGATCAAGAGGATAGAGGAGGGGTCGATCCGAAGAGAATGGTTGCTGCCTCTGAAGCGGTCTCGGCTGGCAAAGATTAGTTTCATCTTCGTGCCAGGGCATGCGGGAGTACAAGGAAATGAGCGGGCTGACAAGCTCGCAGGTGAGGCTACTGTTGAGGGCGGACGCGCCATGGACCAGGCTGACATTCTGAATGCTCTACGAGAAGTGAGACTTTTGCAAGAACCAAGTGATGACTGTGAATCTACAACAATGGCCAGACTGCGAGAGCAGCAAATTAAAAGAGGGGTGGCCAAACAAGAACACTACGCAGGAAGCCAAAGAAGATTGATAAACCAACACAGAACTGGCGTCGTTAGCCGCTACACGCTGCGGGATTTGCTGAGGAGGGGATCCGAGCACTTATGGACTGAATGGTCCGATGTGCAACGAGGATGATCTGTCGACTAACTAACTAACTATCTTGAAGTAATATAATGTTTACGGATATGTTGGATGTATGTATGTGTAATTTCATATGAATATACGATGCTAGGAATATGCTTCGTACATATTCTTTTTGTGTATATACATCTCATTTCGTATACCTACAAACTAACTAGTGCATTATGCTATTATGTTAAAGTATCATAATATGTCTAGTTTAATTAATGTTTTATGTGTATTTCATGTTTGGTATATTGATTTGTCATATGCAAGCCTATCAATATGACGTGTTATATTATGGTGTGCGCATTGGCACACTAACCATCGATTGCATTTGTAGCAGAGCTGTAATGGCACAGACAGTACCCACAAGTGTTATGGGGTATATGGTGCTAAACTTCCTCAGTGTATTGTGGGCGTGCGTCCCCGGTAATGCATGGAAACCTGGCACAGCTACTGGTCACGGCTTGTAAGCCCGAATGACCCGGCATTGTTATAATACACTTACCGACCCTGTGAGCTGCTAAACTAACATTGGACGGAGCGGCTGTACGACACAGAATTTCTGTATTAGCGATATGGACATGGGGCGGCAGAAATGTAATCATTACAGGCGTGTGAGACAATTGAAAAGCCCGTCCCAGACTAAAGACAGTAGGGAGAAGGAGGATGGTGAACATAGTAGAGCTGGAAGATAAACTTGGCCAGACTGGTCATTGTATATGTTTGTGTTATGATATGTTTTAATTAGGATTGCGCTGATGTAGAACTGATATAACACATTCCCGACTTTCTTTCAAGCTCTCACAAGGAGCACCTATGTTATAGATCTCAAGACTAGAGACTACTGACTAGGAGTGTCAGGACTGACAGGATCGTTAGAATACCGGCAAGCTGTTCTTTTGTTGTCTACTGGAGAGTGGGGATCTGGACCACAGATCCAGATAGATGGAGTAACAAGTAAAGTTACGTAATGTTTGTCATCAATATCAATATGTATATGATTTCATCATCCTCATATTGACAATCATCCTATGTCTATTGTTATGATTAGCAAATAAATGTTGTAGTATTGTAACTCATAGTTCTGTCATTATATTTTAATTCCAATTGTGCATACGTGTTGTGTGTGTACATTGGTGGGGGTTCACTTACACACCAAGGAAAGGAGCAGTCAGGGAGAAAACCTGTACTGAGATAGTCGTCTATACTAATATATTTAGACTTAAAACATCTATCTTAAGCTAACCTTCTCTTTCCTATACCTTGGCGAATATTCAGCACAGTTCATTTCAATTTTGTAACGAGCCACTTAACTCTTGTAATCTTCAGTCATCAAAATAGACTATCATCAGATGTAGCTAATTTTAGTTGAGGAAGTTTCAGAGTACATATATAACTTTTCAAAAGTATAACAGACAAGAACTTATGAGAACTACCTCATCTATCATTTATTGATAAGTATTTTAATTCTTATCATTTAGTGTATCATTCATCATTTAATGATAACTGATCACTTTAATCATATTTACATTGATGTGTTTGATGATTTAACTGCTTGATTGATTTGCCATTTTATGCTTACTTTTGCCATTTTCATTATGACATGTATGCAGTGCATTTTAATATTTATTTAGGTAAATATTAGTATTGATTACTGTGTAGTATATCTCTCACACTTACTTCACTGCGGTCGCCAGAAACTACTTGAATATTACTTTCAGTTGTCTTTCACTGCTGAGGGTTAACTCTACACATTGGTTTTGATTCTGCTGTCATTGGTTCACTCTTGTCTTTCTAGCTTAGCTTTGAATTTGATAGATACATAGGAGCTTACCATTAGCAAATATGGACTCACCTTCCCAGGATCTAGATTATCTGAAGGCGCGCACAGATTACTTAGAGTCCACGAGAAGGTTAGGCATAATAGAGGGCTTAACAGGAGAACAATTAGAAACATACATCAGAGACGAGATGAAAGAGTGGGACATGGCGGAGGAACAGATGAATAAAACAATTGATGAGTTATTTGAAGCAAAAGAGCGTAGCAAAACTGAAGAAGCAGAGATTAATAAACAGCATATGGAAGTAGTCAATGCAGAGAAGCTAACCTTTCTAGCGGAACATAAGGTAGGAGATATGGATGCTCACCCAACCAGGAAGGAAGGGACATCTTTGCCAACCACCGCGGAATCAGAGTTAGTGGACCGGGAACTACAGGTTCTCATTCGACCCTGTCCTAAACGGAAAAGAGGGAAGAAAAAACGTGCCAAAGGCACTTCAAACAGTCACAAACGTGATAACTGTTTGTACCACGGAAATTGTGGTTTAACTGTACAGGACCTTCAGGGAAACCACTTAACTTCTACGAGGAATGAATCTCGAGAGAAAGAGGAACTGAAGACAACCTTTAATGAGGTCGCAGGCGGAGACCTAGCCGATTCTCACATTCCCTTCTGTTCACAGAATCACGAAGTGGAATTACATCTGACTGAAATAGGGAGGATGGAAGTAACTGAATCCCAGGTGAATTTCATTACTGCAATGCGGGAAGAATCACCAATTATCAGTTCAGATAATTTAACTGGTCCGCCAGTACAAGACTCCCAGGAATTTCATTTTACTTCAACGAGAGGTGAAACTCAAAAGGAAGATGACCTGAGGACATCTTTTAAGGAGGTCGGAGATCGAAAGGTAACCGACTTTATTATTCCCTTCAGCCCAGACGAGGAAGAAGTGGGATTAAATTTGACTGACAGTGGGATGAAGGATGACCCGGAACCCCTTGTGATCTTTGAGGCTGCAGCTCAGGACAAGACACTAGATTTCAGTTCAAATGATTTACCTAATGTGATGGAGTGCTTAGACAGCCCATCACAGGATTTACCTCAACTGGACTTAGCCCAGGAAAGCACGACCAGAGAGGAACATCCAGACCAGGAAACAATTCCAGTTGTTATCTCGGAGCATACCAGTTCGGAGACTCAGGAAACACCGGGAATGGTTAGTAGCCAGAATATGGACTCTGATATTGTGCAGACAACATTGTCTGTAGTTGCTAAAGAAGAAAATTCTTTGCACAAGATGGAGGAAGAAACGCCTATCATCTCATTAGCTGAAGTTATCAGGGAATTCCAGCAACAGGAACCTGAAGTAACAGAAGTCAAGAGTGGTTTGGAATCAACACTCTTAGGACTCAATCTACCCTTCAGTCAGGTCGATTTGATAGGAGTAGATCAGCTATTTGTGGATACTTTATTCAAAAGTAACACCACTTTATCGCCCTGGAGTAACTATGTTATTTCTCAAGGCAGGACAACTTGGCACACTAAATTTCCAATTTCTAGCACGGTTTTTACAAGAAACTCTAATGTAGAGAAACTCAGCCCATTAACTGATTATCAGGGGAAGAAACCGCGACACCGAGGAGGGAAGATTGTTACGCCCAACTTTGAAGGAGGAAAGCGCCAGTTGAATTTATATCATGGGGCCATGATGTGTAACATTATTCCTTTCAAAAGGAAGTTATTGATGGATCAGTTGAGGGTCTATAAAGGATGGAGGAAAATCACGGAGACAAGCTTTGCTGTGGCCAGCTTATGCAAGACCTCACTACGGGTACATCCTCGGCTGAAAGGAGTAAATCACGTGAGTGAATGGTGTAAAACAATTGCTGCCCAGAGGCGTAGAAGAATCCCGTTGATTGTGATCTTTCCCAGAGGGGTAAAATTACAACCTTCTGACAATTACCGGATTTTACCATGCTATTGCATGGAATCCCGGCCGAAAACCAGGTACAAGGATCTATCCAGTGTATCTTTGGGTTATGGAAATGGGACGTCTTTATGCAGGAAAACCCATTGCCACAAGGAATATTGGAAACCTTTAGGCAGATACAGAACGGAGAGTGCTTAGGCATTATTCTGGGATGTACGGCGTGCTTTGACAAAAGATTTCTGGCAGAAACTTTTTTTTTAAGGGGAAAGCTCTGTCACGAATTGGCCGCCTTAACATCCCAGAATATTTTTCTCGGTCTCCAAATTTGAGAGGCCAAATTGAGAAAGAATGAATTAATCACACTACTCCAAAATTATCTAGTCGTGAGGTAAGATTATTCACAAAAAGCCTCTAGCCATGACGTAAGCTTGCAGATGGCAAGTAAAATGGCAACTAGATAATTAGTATACACCTTGGGAAACTGCTGACCCAGACATGCTGAATCAACAATGAAGGGGCCATGGACTGTGTAATTAAAACTGACCAGGCATGACACCTGATAAGCACAGGTAGGAAATCGCCCAGGTGTGAACAACATTGACCCAGGGAGAGATAATTGCCCCAGGGCTGTAAACAAGCCCCGTCCACTCTGACTGGCAGCCTCAGGAATGTGTGAAAACAGATCTGATAAGACAATTAACACAGGGCCTGTAGACTGGACCAGACAGAGAGGAGCAAGGTGTGATGGCCAGGTTGCGGGGATAATTGCAATTACCGTCAGCGGGAGATAAGAAGAATTTATGACGGGAATGCCAAAGAGATAATAGTGTCTCAGACACTGTCTGCTTGACTCAGCTTAAATAAGGGTCCCTAGCCTAGTTTAGGTTAGATTAAGTTTGACTTCAGAACAGGTGAGAAGAGAGAGTAAATGTAGATTTCTTAGTAACTAAGTATTTTAGGTGTATGTACTGAATTCCAGTCTATATCTGATCTAGGTTATTGCAAGAACTATCATTGTCATAGATTACTTGAGTGTTCTTTCTAAGTTCTGCGTTCAATATCATATTGCTTTAAAGTGTTATTCTTCTGAGAAATAGAGCCTTATGTGAGACAGATCTTGTCTGGGTAGACTTTTAGGTGTCTTGGTAGATGCTTGTCATTTCTTTGTACACTATCCTAGTTGCCTTTTGGTGTGTGCATTTGTTGTACAGAATATAGTCAACTGACTATTTATTTAATTCTTACAACAGCAGTAACTAAGTGTGATTAAACCGGGCAGCTCAGCAAATATAGCTGGTCTGTTTGGTCACTTCAATTAGACTTGTTGTATATCTCATTTTGTAGCTATACAATATTAGTACTCATTAATAATGCCTGATGCTATTATGTGAGTATCATTAGATGTCTATCTTGAAGTAATATAATGTTTACGGATATGTTGGATGTATGTATGTGTAATTTCATATGAATATACGATGCTAGGAATATGCTTCGTACATATTCTTTTTGTGTATATACATCTCATTTCGTATACCTACAAACTAACTAGTGCATTATGCTATTATGTTAAAGTATCATAATATGTCTAGTTTAATTAATGTTTTATGTGTATTTCATGTTTGGTATATTGATTTGTCATATGCAAGCCTATCAATATGACGTGTTATATTATGGTGTGCGCATTGGCACACTAACCATCGATTGCATTTGTAGCAGAGCTGTAATGGCACAGACAGTACCCACAAGTGTTATGGGGTATATGGTGCTAAACTTCCTCAGTGTATTGTGGGCGTGCGTCCCCGGTAATGCATGGAAACCTGGCACAGCTACTGGTCACGGCTTGTAAGCCCGAATGACCCGGCATTGTTATAATACACTTACCGACCCTGTGAGCTGCTAAACTAACATTGGACGGAGCGGCTGTACGACACAGAATTTCTGTATTAGCGATATGGACATGGGGCGGCAGAAATGTAATCATTACAGGCGTGTGAGACAATTGAAAAGCCCGTCCCAGACTAAAGACAGTAGGGAGAAGGAGGATGGTGAACATAGTAGAGCTGGAAGATAAACTTGGCCAGACTGGTCATTGTATATGTTTGTGTTATGATATGTTTTAATTAGGATTGCGCTGATGTAGAACTGATATAACACATTCCCGACTTTCTTTCAAGCTCTCACAAGGAGCACCTATGTTATAGATCTCAAGACTAGAGACTACTGACTAGGAGTGTCAGGACTGACAGGATCGTTAGAATACCGGCAAGCTGTTCTTTTGTTGTCTACTGGAGAGTGGGGATCTGGACCACAGATCCAGATAGATGGAGTAACAAGTAAAGTTACGTAATGTTTGTCATCAATATCAATATGTATATGATTTCATCATCCTCATATTGACAATCATCCTATGTCTATTGTTATGATTAGCAAATAAATGTTGTAGTATTGTAACTCATAGTTCTGTCATTATATTTTAATTCCAATTGTGCATACGTGTTGTGTGTGTACATTGGTGGGGGTTCACTTACACACCAAGGAAAGGAGCAGTCAGGGAGAAAACCTGTACTGAGATAGTCGTCTATACTAATATATTTAGACTTAAAACATCTATCTTAAGCTAACCTTCTCTTTCCTATACCTTGGCGAATATTCAGCACAGTTCATTTCAATTTTGTAACGAGCCACTTAACTCTTGTAATCTTCAGTCATCAAAATAGACTATCATCAGATGTAGCTAATTTTAGTTGAGGAAGTTTCAGAGTACATATATAACTTTTCAAAAGTATAACAGACAAGAACTTATGAGAACTACCTCATCTATCATTTATTGATAAGTATTTTAATTCTTATCATTTAGTGTATCATTCATCATTTAATGATAACTGATCACTTTAATCATATTTACATTGATGTGTTTGATGATTTAACTGCTTGATTGATTTGCCATTTTATGCTTACTTTTGCCATTTTCATTATGACATGTATGCAGTGCATTTTAATATTTATTTAGGTAAATATTAGTATTGATTACTGTGTAGTATATCTCTCACACTTACTTCACTGCGGTCGCCAGAAACTACTTGAATATTACTTTCAGTTGTCTTTCACTGCTGAGGGTTAACTCTACACATTGGTTTTGATTCTGCTGTCATTGGTTCACTCTTGTCTTTCTAGCTTAGCTTTGAATTTGATAGATACATAGGAGCTTACCATTAGCAAATATGGACTCACCTTCCCAGGATCTAGATTATCTGAAGGCGCGCACAGATTACTTAGAGTCCACGAGAAGGTTAGGCATAATAGAGGGCTTAACAGGAGAACAATTAGAAACATACATCAGAGACGAGATGAAAGAGTGGGACATGGCGGAGGAACAGATGAATAAAACAATTGATGAGTTATTTGAAGCAAAAGAGCGTAGCAAAACTGAAGAAGCAGAGATTAATAAACAGCATATGGAAGTAGTCAATGCAGAGAAGCTAACCTTTCTAGCGGAACATAAGGTAGGAGATATGGATGCTCACCCAACCAGGAAGGAAGGGACATCTTTGCCAACCACCGCGGAATCAGAGTTAGTGGACCGGGAACTACAGGTTCTCATTCGACCCTGTCCTAAACGGAAAAGAGGGAAGAAAAAACGTGCCAAAGGCACTTCAAACAGTCACAAACGTGATAACTGTTTGTACCACGGAAATTGTGGTTTAACTGTACAGGACCTTCAGGGAAACCACTTAACTTCTACGAGGAATGAATCTCGAGAGAAAGAGGAACTGAAGACAACCTTTAATGAGGTCGCAGGCGGAGACCTAGCCGATTCTCACATTCCCTTCTGTTCACAGAATCACGAAGTGGAATTACATCTGACTGAAATAGGGAGGATGGAAGTAACTGAATCCCAGGTGAATTTCATTACTGCAATGCGGGAAGAATCACCAATTATCAGTTCAGATAATTTAACTGGTCCGCCAGTACAAGACTCCCAGGAATTTCATTTTACTTCAACGAGAGGTGAAACTCAAAAGGAAGATGACCTGAGGACATCTTTTAAGGAGGTCGGAGATCGAAAGGTAACCGACTTTATTATTCCCTTCAGCCCAGACGAGGAAGAAGTGGGATTAAATTTGACTGACAGTGGGATGAAGGATGACCCGGAACCCCTTGTGATCTTTGAGGCTGCAGCTCAGGACAAGACACTAGATTTCAGTTCAAATGATTTACCTAATGTGATGGAGTGCTTAGACAGCCCATCACAGGATTTACCTCAACTGGACTTAGCCCAGGAAAGCACGACCAGAGAGGAACATCCAGACCAGGAAACAATTCCAGTTGTTATCTCGGAGCATACCAGTTCGGAGACTCAGGAAACACCGGGAATGGTTAGTAGCCAGAATATGGACTCTGATATTGTGCAGACAACATTGTCTGTAGTTGCTAAAGAAGAAAATTCTTTGCACAAGATGGAGGAAGAAACGCCTATCATCTCATTAGCTGAAGTTATCAGGGAATTCCAGCAACAGGAACCTGAAGTAACAGAAGTCAAGAGTGGTTTGGAATCAACACTCTTAGGACTCAATCTACCCTTCAGTCAGGTCGATTTGATAGGAGTAGATCAGCTATTTGTGGATACTTTATTCAAAAGTAACACCACTTTATCGCCCTGGAGTAACTATGTTATTTCTCAAGGCAGGACAACTTGGCACACTAAATTTCCAATTTCTAGCACGGTTTTTACAAGAAACTCTAATGTAGAGAAACTCAGCCCATTAACTGATTATCAGGGGAAGAAACCGCGACACCGAGGAGGGAAGATTGTTACGCCCAACTTTGAAGGAGGAAAGCGCCAGTTGAATTTATATCATGGGGCCATGATGTGTAACATTATTCCTTTCAAAAGGAAGTTATTGATGGATCAGTTGAGGGTCTATAAAGGATGGAGGAAAATCACGGAGACAAGCTTTGCTGTGGCCAGCTTATGCAAGACCTCACTACGGGTACATCCTCGGCTGAAAGGAGTAAATCACGTGAGTGAATGGTGTAAAACAATTGCTGCCCAGAGGCGTAGAAGAATCCCGTTGATTGTGATCTTTCCCAGAGGGGTAAAATTACAACCTTCTGACAATTACCGGATTTTACCATGCTATTGCATGGAATCCCGGCCGAAAACCAGGTACAAGGATCTATCCAGTGTATCTTTGGGTTATGGAAATGGGACGTCTTTATGCAGGAAAACCCATTGCCACAAGGAATATTGGAAACCTTTAGGCAGATACAGAACGGAGAGTGCTTAGGCATTATTCTGGGATGTACGGCGTGCTTTGACAAAAGATTTCTGGCAGAAACTTTTTTTTTAAGGGGAAAGCTCTGTCACGAATTGGCCGCCTTAACATCCTAGAATATTTTTCTCGGTCTCCAAATTTGAGAGGCCAAATTGAGAAAGAATGAATTAATCACACTACTCCAAAATTATCTAGTCGTGAGGTAAGATTATTCACAAAAAGCCTCTAGCCATGACGTAAGCTTGCAGATGGCAAGTAAAATGGCAACTAGATAATTAGTATACACCTTGGGAAACTGCTGACCCAGACATGCTGAATCAACAATGAAGGGGCCATGGACTGTGTAATTAAAACTGACCAGGCATGACACCTGATAAGCACAGGTAGGAAATCGCCCAGGTGTGAACAACATTGACCCAGGGAGAGATAATTGCCCCAGGGCTGTAAACAAGCCCCGTCCACTCTGACTGGCAGCCTCAGGAATGTGTGAAAACAGATCTGATAAGACAATTAACACAGGGCCTGTAGACTGGACCAGACAGAGAGGAGCAAGGTGTGATGGCCAGGTTGCGGGGATAATTGCAATTACCGTCAGCGGGAGATAAGAAGAATTTATGACGGGAATGCCAAAGAGATAATAGTGTCTCAGACACTGTCTGCTTGACTCAGCTTAAATAAGGGTCCCTAGCCTAGTTTAGGTTAGATTAAGTTTGACTTCAGAACAGGTGAGAAGAGAGAGTAAATGTAGATTTCTTAGTAACTAAGTATTTTAGGTGTATGTACTGAATTCCAGTCTATATCTGATCTAGGTTATTGCAAGAACTATCATTGTCATAGATTACTTGAGTGTTCTTTCTAAGTTCTGCGTTCAATATCATATTGCTTTAAAGTGTTATTCTTCTGAGAAATAGAGCCTTATGTGAGACAGATCTTGTCTGGGTAGACTTTTAGGTGTCTTGGTAGATGCTTGTCATTTCTTTGTACACTATCCTAGTTGCCTTTTGGTGTGTGCATTTGTTGTACAGAATATAGTCAACTGACTATTTATTTAATTCTTACAACAGCAGTAACTAAGTGTGATTAAACCGGGCAGCTCAGCAAATATAGCTGGTCTGTTTGGTCACTTCAATTAGACTTGTTGTATATCTCATTTTGTAGCTATACAATATTAGTACTCATTAATAATGCCTGATGCTATTATGTGAGTATCATTAGATGTCTATCTTGAAGTAATATAATGTTTACGGATATGTTGGATGTATGTATGTGTAATTTCATATGAATATACGATGCTAGGAATATGCTTCGTACATATTCTTTTTGTGTATATACATCTCATTTCGTATACCTACAAACTAACTAGTGCATTATGCTATTATGTTAAAGTATCATAATATGTCTAGTTTAATTAATGTTTTATGTGTATTTCATGTTTGGTATATTGATTTGTCATATGCAAGCCTATCAATATGACGTGTTATATTATGGTGTGCGCATTGGCACACTAACCATCGATTGCATTTGTAGCAGAGCTGTAATGGCACAGACAGTACCCACAAGTGTTATGGGGTATATGGTGCTAAACTTCCTCAGTGGGGCGTGCGTCCCCGGTAATGCATGGAAACCTGGCACAGCTACTGGTCACGGCTTGTAAGCCCGAATGACCCGGCATTGTTATAATACACTTACCGACCCTGTGAGCTGCTAAACTAACATTGGACGGAGCGGCTGTACGACACAGAATTTCTGTATTAGCGATATGGACATGGGGCGGCAGAAATGTAATCATTACAGGCGTGTGAGACAATTGAAAAGCCCGTCCCAGACTAAAGACAGTAGGGAGAAGGAGGATGGTGAACATAGTAGAGCTGGAAGATAAACTTGGCCAGACTGGTCATTGTATATGTTTGTGTTATGATATGTTTTAATTAGGATTGCGCTGATGTAGAACTGATATAACACATTCCCGACTTTCTTTCAAGCTCTCACAAGGAGCACCTATGTTATAGATCTCAAGACTAGAGACTACTGACTAGGAGTGTCAGGACTGACAGGATCGTTAGAATACCGGCAAGCTGTTCTTTTGTTGTCTACTGGAGAGTGGGGATCTGGACCACAGATCCAGATAGATGGAGTAACAAGTAAAGTTACGTAATGTTTGTCATCAATATCAATATGTATATGATTTCATCATCCTCATATTGACAATCATCCTATGTCTATTGTTATGATTAGCAAATAAATGTTGTAGTATTGTAACTCATAGTTCTGTCATTATATTTTAATTCCAATTGTGCATACGTGTTGTGTGTGTACATTGGTGGGGGTTCACTTACACACCAAGGAAAGGAGCAGTCAGGGAGAAAACCTGTACTGAGATAGTCGTCTATACTAATATATTTAGACTTAAAACATCTATCTTAAGCTAACCTTCTCTTTCCTATACCTTGGCGAATATTCAGCACAGTTCATTTCAATTTTGTAACGAGCCACTTAACTCTTGTAATCTTCAGTCATCAAAATAGACTATCATCAGATGTAGCTAATTTTAGTTGAGGAAGTTTCAGAGTACATATATAACTTTTCAAAAGTATAACAGACAAGAACTTATGAGAACTACCTCATCTATCATTTATTGATAAGTATTTTAATTCTTATCATTTAGTGTATCATTCATCATTTAATGATAACTGATCACTTTAATCATATTTACATTGATGTGTTTGATGATTTAACTGCTTGATTGATTTGCCATTTTATGCTTACTTTTGCCATTTTCATTATGACATGTATGCAGTGCATTTTAATATTTATTTAGGTAAATATTAGTATTGATTACTGTGTAGTATATCTCTCACACTTACTTCACTGCGGTCGCCAGAAACTACTTGAATATTACTTTCAGTTGTCTTTCACTGCTGAGGGTTAACTCTACACATTGGTTTTGATTCTGCTGTCATTGGTTCACTCTTGTCTTTCTAGCTTAGCTTTGAATTTGATAGATACATAGGAGCTTACCATTAGCAAATATGGACTCACCTTCCCAGGATCTAGATTATCTGAAGGCGCGCACAGATTACTTAGAGTCCACGAGAAGGTTAGGCATAATAGAGGGCTTAACAGGAGAACAATTAGAAACATACATCAGAGACGAGATGAAAGAGTGGGACATGGCGGAGGAACAGATGAATAAAACAATTGATGAGTTATTTGAAGCAAAAGAGCGTAGCAAAACTGAAGAAGCAGAGATTAATAAACAGCATATGGAAGTAGTCAATGCAGAGAAGCTAACCTTTCTAGCGGAACATAAGGTAGGAGATATGGATGCTCACCCAACCAGGAAGGAAGGGACATCTTTGCCAACCACCGCGGAATCAGAGTTAGTGGACCGGGAACTACAGGTTCTCATTCGACCCTGTCCTAAACGGAAAAGAGGGAAGAAAAAACGTGCCAAAGGCACTTCAAACAGTCACAAACGTGATAACTGTTTGTACCACGGAAATTGTGGTTTAACTGTACAGGACCTTCAGGGAAACCACTTAACTTCTACGAGGAATGAATCTCGAGAGAAAGAGGAACTGAAGACAACCTTTAATGAGGTCGCAGGCGGAGACCTAGCCGATTCTCACATTCCCTTCTGTTCACAGAATCACGAAGTGGAATTACATCTGACTGAAATAGGGAGGATGGAAGTAACTGAATCCCAGGTGAATTTCATTACTGCAATGCGGGAAGAATCACCAATTATCAGTTCAGATAATTTAACTGGTCCGCCAGTACAAGACTCCCAGGAATTTCATTTTACTTCAACGAGAGGTGAAACTCAAAAGGAAGATGACCTGAGGACATCTTTTAAGGAGGTCGGAGATCGAAAGGTAACCGACTTTATTATTCCCTTCAGCCCAGACGAGGAAGAAGTGGGATTAAATTTGACTGACAGTGGGATGAAGGATGACCCGGAACCCCTTGTGATCTTTGAGGCTGCAGCTCAGGACAAGACACTAGATTTCAGTTCAAATGATTTACCTAATGTGATGGAGTGCTTAGACAGCCCATCACAGGATTTACCTCAACTGGACTTAGCCCAGGAAAGCACGACCAGAGAGGAACATCCAGACCAGGAAACAATTCCAGTTGTTATCTCGGAGCATACCAGTTCGGAGACTCAGGAAACACCGGGAATGGTTAGTAGCCAGAATATGGACTCTGATATTGTGCAGACAACATTGTCTGTAGTTGCTAAAGAAGAAAATTCTTTGCACAAGATGGAGGAAGAAACGCCTATCATCTCATTAGCTGAAGTTATCAGGGAATTCCAGCAACAGGAACCTGAAGTAACAGAAGTCAAGAGTGGTTTGGAATCAACACTCTTAGGACTCAATCTACCCTTCAGTCAGGTCGATTTGATAGGAGTAGATCAGCTATTTGTGGATACTTTATTCAAAAGTAACACCACTTTATCGCCCTGGAGTAACTATGTTATTTCTCAAGGCAGGACAACTTGGCACACTAAATTTCCAATTTCTAGCACGGTTTTTACAAGAAACTCTAATGTAGAGAAACTCAGCCCATTAACTGATTATCAGGGGAAGAAACCGCGACACCGAGGAGGGAAGATTGTTACGCCCAACTTTGAAGGAGGAAAGCGCCAGTTGAATTTATATCATGGGGCCATGATGTGTAACATTATTCCTTTCAAAAGGAAGTTATTGATGGATCAGTTGAGGGTCTATAAAGGATGGAGGAAAATCACGGAGACAAGCTTTGCTGTGGCCAGCTTATGCAAGACCTCACTACGGGTACATCCTCGGCTGAAAGGAGTAAATCACGTGAGTGAATGGTGTAAAACAATTGCTGCCCAGAGGCGTAGAAGAATCCCGTTGATTGTGATCTTTCCCAGAGGGGTAAAATTACAACCTTCTGACAATTACCGGATTTTACCATGCTATTGCATGGAATCCCGGCCGAAAACCAGGTACAAGGATCTATCCAGTGTATCTTTGGGTTATGGAAATGGGACGTCTTTATGCAGGAAAACCCTTTGCCACAAGGAATATTGGAAACCTTTAGGCAGATACAGAACGGAGAGTGCTTAGGCATTATTCTGGGATGTACGGCGTGCTTTGACAAAAGATTTCTGGCAGAAACTTTTTTTTTAAGGGGAAAGCTCTGTCACGAATTGGCCGCCTTAACATCCCAGAATATTTTTCTCGGTCTCCAAATTTGAGAGGCCAAATTGAGAAAGAATGAATTAATCACACTACTCCAAAATTATCTAGTCGTGAGGTAAGATTATTCACAAAAAGCCTCTAGCCATGACGTAAGCTTGCAGATGGCAAGTAAAATGGCAACTAGATAATTAGTATACACCTTGGGAAACTGCTGACCCAGACATGCTGAATCAACAATGAAGGGGCCATGGACTGTGTAATTAAAACTGACCAGGCATGACACCTGATAAGCACAGGTAGGAAATCGCCCAGGTGTGAACAACATTGACCCAGGGAGAGATAATTGCCCCAGGGCTGTAAACAAGCCCCGTCCACTCTGACTGGCAGCCTCAGGAATGTGTGAAAACAGATCTGATAAGACAATTAACACAGGGCCTGTAGACTGGACCAGACAGAGAGGAGCAAGGTGTGATGGCCAGGTTGCGGGGATAATTGCAATTACCGTCAGCGGGAGATAAGAAGAATTTATGACGGGAATGCCAAAGAGATAATAGTGTCTCAGACACTGTCTGCTTGACTCAGCTTAAATAAGGGTCCCTAGCCTAGTTTAGGTTAGATTAAGTTTGACTTCAGAACAGGTGAGAAGAGAGAGTAAATGTAGATTTCTTAGTAACTAAGTATTTTAGGTGTATGTACTGAATTCCAGTCTATATCTGATCTAGGTTATTGCAAGAACTATCATTGTCATAGATTACTTGAGTGTTCTTTCTAAGTTCTGCGTTCAATATCATATTGCTTTAAAGTGTTATTCTTCTGAGAAATAGAGCCTTATGTGAGACAGATCTTGTCTGGGTAGACTTTTAGGTGTCTTGGTAGATGCTTGTCATTTCTTTGTACACTATCCTAGTTGCCTTTTGGTGTGTGCATTTGTTGTACAGAATATAGTCAACTGACTATTTATTTAATTCTTACAACAGCAGTAACTAAGTGTGATTAAACCGGGCAACTCAGCAAATATAGCTGGTCTGTTTGGTCACTTCAATTAGACTTGTTGTATATCTCATTTTGTAGCTATACAATATTAGTACTCATTAATAATGCCTGATGCTATTATGTGAGTATCATTAGATGTCTATCTTGAAGTAATATAATGTTTACGGATATGTTGGATGTATGTATGTGTAATTTCATATGAATATACGATGCTAGGAATATGCTTCGTACATATTCTTTTTGTGTATATACATCTCATTTCGTATACCTACAAACTAACTAGTGCATTATGCTATTATGTTAAAGTATCATAATATGTCTAGTTTAATTAATGTTTTATGTGTATTTCATGTTTGGTATATTGATTTGTCATATGCAAGCCTATCAATATGACGTGTTATATTATGGTGTGCGCATTGGCACACTAACCATCGATTGCATTTGTAGCAGAGCTGTAATGGCACAGACAGTACCCACAAGTGTTATGGGGTATATGGTGCTAAACTTCCTCAGTGGGGCGTGCGTCCCCGGTAATGCATGGAAACCTGGCACAGCTACTGGTCACGGCTTGTAAGCCCGAATGACCCGGCATTGTTATAATACACTTACCGACCCTGTGAGCTGCTAAACTAACATTGGACGGAGCGGCTGTACGACACAGAATTTCTGTATTAGCGATATGGACATGGGGCGGCAGAAATGTAATCATTACAGGCGTGTGAGACAATTGAAAAGCCCGTCCCAGAATAAAGACAGTAGGGAGAAGGAGGATGGTGAACATAGTAGAGCTGGAAGATAAACTTGGCCAGACTGGTCATTGTATATGTTTGTGTTATGATATGTTTTAATTAGGATTGCGCTGATGTAGAACTGATATAACACATTCCCGACTTTCTTTCAAGCTCTCACAAGGAGCACCTATGTTATAGATCTCAAGACTAGAGACTACTGACTAGGAGTGTCAGGACTGACAGGATCGTTAGAATACCGGCAAGCTGTTCTTTTGTTGTCTACTGGAGAGTGGGGATCTGGACCACAGATCCAGATAGATGGAGTAACAAGTAAAGTTACGTAATGTTTGTCATCAATATCAATATGTATATGATTTCATCATCCTCATATTGACAATCATCCTATGTCTATTGTTATGATTAGCAAATAAATGTTGTAGTATTGTAACTCATAGTTCTGTCATTATATTTTAATTCCAATTGTGCATACGTGTTGTGTGTGTACATTGGTGGGGGTTCACTTACACACCAAGGAAAGGAGCAGTCAGGGAGAAAACCTGTACTGAGATAGTCGTCTATACTAATATATTTAGACTTAAAACATCTATCTTAAGCTAACCTTCTCTTTCCTATACCTTGGCGAATATTCAGCACAGTTCATTTCATTTTGTAACGAGCCACTTGGAGCTGTACGTTGGATATTCATGGGCTTAATCTGTAGTTCAGCCATATAGATTTTGTCCCTAGTCAGTTTCTGACTATCTGGGGTTGCTCGCCAGTGAATAAGATTTTCATCTAGCCGGTGGGGCACCCCGACT
The DNA here is from genome assembly GCA_963921405.1 of Cepaea hortensis. Classification (NCBI taxonomy): domain Eukaryota; kingdom Metazoa; phylum Mollusca; class Gastropoda; order Stylommatophora; family Helicidae; genus Cepaea; species Cepaea hortensis. The sequence goes on along the minus strand of OY992877.1, from coordinate 67,308,375 downwards.
TATGACAGTGATATATCTGTGTGAAGTGTTCTGGCTCTCCATGTGCTATATCTGTGTGAAGTGTTCTGGCTCTCAGTGTGCTATATCTGTGTGAAGTGTTCTGGCTCTCAGTGTGCTATATCTGTGTGAAGTGTTCTGGCTCTCAGTGTGCTATATCTGTGTGAAGTGTTCTGACTCTCAGTATGCTATATCTGTTAAGTGTTCTGGCTCTCAGTGTGCTATATCTGTTAAGTGTTCTGGCTCCTAGTGTGCTATATCTGTGTGAAGTGTTCTGGCTCTCAGTGTGGTATGTGGGCTAAGTGTTCTGGTTCTCAGTATGGTACACTGTCAGGGCTGTAACTCTCAGCGTGGTACATGTCTGATAAATCGTTTAATCTGTGCATTACATGTGTGCTAGTTTTGGCCTCTTACTGTGCGGTACATGTGCCCTAAAGTTATGGGTCTTACTGTGCGGTACATGTGCCCTAAAGTTCTGGCTCTCAGTGCGGCACATGTGCCCTAAAGTTATGGGTCTTACTGTGTAGTACATGTGCCCTAAAGCTATGGCTCTTACTGTGCGGTACATGTGCCCTAAAGTTCTGGCTCTCAGTGCGGTACATGTGCCCTAAAGTTATGGCTCTTACTGTGCGGTACATGTGCCCTAAAGTTCTGGCTTTTACTGTGCGGTACATGTGCCCTAAAGTTCTGGCTCTTACTGTGCGGTACATGTGCCCTAAAGTTCTGGCTCTCATTGCGGTACATGTGCCCTAAAGTTCTGGCTCTTACTGTGCAGTACATGTGCCCTAAAGTGATGGCTCTTACTGTGCGGTACATGTGCCCTAAAGTTATGGCTCTTACTGTGCGGTACATGTGCCCTAAAGTTATGGCTCTCATTGCGGTACATGTGCCCTAAAGTTCTGGCTCTCATTGTGGTACATGTGCCCTAAAGTTCTGGCTCTTACTGTGCGGTACATGTGCCCTAAAGTTATGGCTCTCAGTGCGGTACATGTGCCCTAAAGTTCTGGCTCTTACTGTGCGGTACATGTGCCCTAAAGTTCTGGCTCTTACTGTGCGGTACATGTGCCCTAAAGTTATTGCTCTTACTGTGCGGTACATGTGCCCTAAAGTTATGGCTCTTACTGTGCGGTACATGTGCCCTAAAGTTATGGCTCTTACTGTGCGGTACATGTGCCCTAAAGTTATGGCTCTTACTGTGCGGTACATGTGCCCTAAAGTTATGGCTCTTACTGTGCGGTACATGTGCCCTAAAGTTATGGCTCTCATTGCGGTACATGTGCCCTAAAGTTATGGCTCTCAGTGCGGTACATGTGCCCTAAAGTTCTGGCTCTTATTGTGTGGTACATGTGCCCTAAAGTTATTGCTCTTACTGTGCGGTACATGTGCCCTAAAGTTCTGGCTCTGACTGTGCCCTAAAGTTATGGCTCTTACTGTGCGGTAAATGTGCCCTAAAGTTATGGCTCTTACTGTGCGGTACATGTGCCCTAAAGTTATGGCTCTTACTGTGAGGTACATGTGCCCTAAAGTTATGGCTCTTACTGTGCGGTACATGTGCCCTAAAGTTATTGCTCTGACTGTGCGGTACATGTGCCCTAAAGTTCTGGCTCTGACTGTGCGGTACATGTGCCCTAAAGTTATGGCTCTTACTGTGCGGTACATGTGCCCTAAAGTTCTGGCTCTTACTGTGTGGTACATGTGCCCTAAAGTTATTGCTCTGACTGTGCGGTACATGTGCCCTAAAGTTCTGGCTCTGACTGTGCGGTACATGTGCCCTAAAGTTATGGCTCTTACTGTGTGGTACATGTGCCCTAAAGTTATGGCTCTTACTGTGTGGTACATGTGCCCTAAAGTTATGGCTCCCATTGCGGTACATGTGCCCTAAAGTTATGGCTCTCAGTGCGGCACATGTGCCCTAAAGTTATGGCTCTTACTGTGCGGTACATGTGCCCTAAAGTTATGGCTCTTACTGTGCGGTACATGTGCCCTAAAGTTCTGGCTCTTACTGTGCGGTACATGTGCCCTAAAGTTATGGCTCTTACTGTGCGGTACATGTGCCCTAAAGTTCTGGCTCTTACTGTGCGGTACATGTGCCCTAAAGTTATGGCTCTCATTGCGGTACATGTGCCCTAAAGTTATGGCTCTTACTGTGCGGTACATGTGCCCTAAAGTTATGGCTCTCATTGTGGTACATGTGCCCTAAAGTTCTGGCTCTTACTGTGCGGTACATGTGCCCTAAAGTTCTGGCTCTTACTGTGCGGTACATGTGCCCTAAAGTTCTGGCTCTTACTGTGCGGTACATGTGCCCTAAAGTTATGGCTCTCAGTGCGGTACATGTGCCCTAAAGTTCTGGCTCTTACTGTGCGGTACATGTGCCCTAAAGTTATGGCTCTCAGTGCGGTACATGTGCCCTAAAGTTCTGGCTCTTACTGTGCGGTACATGTGCCCTAAAGTTATGGCTCTCAGTGCGGCACATGTGCCCTAAAGTTATGGCTCTTACTGTGCGGTACATGTGCCCTAAAGTTATGGCTCTTACTATGCAGTACATGTGCCCTAAAGTTATGGCTCTTACTGTGTGGTATATGTGCCCTAAAGTTATGGCTCTCATTGCGGTACATGTGCCCTAAAGTTATGGGTCTTACTGTGCGGTACATGTGCCCTAAAGTTATGGCTCTTACTGTGCAGCACATGTGCTCTAAAGTTATGGCTCTTACTGTGCGGCACATGTGCCCTAAAGTTATGGCTCTTACTGTGCGGTACATGTGCCCTAAAGTTATGGCTCTCATTGCGGTACATGTGCCCTAAAGTTATGGCTCTCATTGCGGTACATGTGTGAAGTTCTGGCTCTTACTGTGCGGTACATGTGCCCTAAAGTTCTGGCTCTTACTGTGCGGTACATGTGCCCTAAAGTTATGGGTCTTACTGTGCAGTACATGTGCCCTAAAGTTATGGGTCTTACTGTGCGGTACATGTGCCCTAAAGTTATGGCTCTCATTGCGGTACATGTGCCCTAAAGTTATGGCTCTCATTGCGGTACATGTGCCCTAATGTTATGGCTCTTACTATGCGGTACATGTGCCCTAAAGTTATGGCTCTTACTGTGCGGTACATGTGCCCTAAAGTTATGGGTCTTACTGTGCGGTACATGTGCCCTAAAGTTATGGCTCTCACTGCAGTACATGTGCCCTAAAGTTATGGCTCTTACTGTGCAGTACATGTGCCCTAAAGTTATGGCTCTCATTGCGGTACATGTGCCCTAAAGTTATGGCTCTTACTGTGTTGTACATGTGCCCTAAAGTTATGGCTCTTACTGTGCGGTACATGTGCCCTAAAGCCCTACTACAGCTGTAACTCCATCACTAGCGTGCTAGAGATGAATTTTTACAACACAAACTCATAACTTGCATCACATGCTCACCGCGGACATTAATACCAAAAAAAAAAGAAAAGAGGAAGGCTTTGGAAAATGATTTCCCTTTATTTACAAATGTGGTATCAATACTCCTTTATCTAAACAATTGTGGATAGGACCTGGACCAAGTCCTCTCAATGTAGGCCCTTGATTTTGGAGATATTCATGTACTGACATGGGACAATTGAGTTTAGGCATTAACATTCTAGCTTTTAAACAAGCCATATTTCTGTTGTTTTAGTGTATATTAAACATGAACTGTATATTTAACATTGGCTATTACCATGGCCTTTTCACTGGGAGTAGTTGTATCATGTAACATTTGAGAAATCTGGCACTTGCTGGCATGGCATTGGGGGGGGGGGGGGGAAAGGGAAAGAGACACACATGGGTAGAGTGTTATCTTGCATGGAACCTGTCTAGAGGAAGTCAATTTTATACAAATGCAGGTCAAAGTTCGACATGCTGACCTGTTGAGACAGAGAGCTGTATAGCCAGGTGTCACGGACTCGAGTGTGTTGGTTGAGGGCAAATGTCCCAATGGGGAAGTAGGGCTGACAGAAGATGCTAACTTGGTGTGACGGACTTCCTTCAGATGAAGAAGGAATAATATCTAGAATCTGGAGATACATCAGGGATTGTAGGAACACTAAACAATCTCTCCATCACACACTGTATGCCAGGGATTGTAGGAACACTAAACAATCTCTCCATCACACTCTGTATGCCAGGGATTGTAGGAGCACTAAACAATCTCTCCATCACACACTGTATGCCAGGGATTGTAGGAGCACTAAACAATCTCTCCATCACACTCTGTATGCCAGGGATTGTAGGAGCACTAAACAATCTCTCCATCACACACTGTATGCCAGGGATTGTAGGAGCACTAAACAATCTCTCCATCACACACTGTATGCCAGGGATTATAGGAACACTAAACAATCTCTCCATCACACACTGTATGCCAGGGATTGTAGGAGCACTAAACAATCTCTCCATCACACACTGTATGCCAGGGATTGTAGGAGCACTAAACAATCTCTCCATAACACTCTGTATGCCGGGGATTGTAGCACTAAACAATCTCTCCATCACACACTGTATGCCAGGGATTGTAGGAGCACTAAACAATCTCTCCATCACACACTGTATGCCAGGGATTGTAGGAGCACTAAACAATCTCTCCATCACACACTGTATGCCAGGGATTGTAGGAACACTAAACAATCTCTCCATCACACTCTGTATGCCAGGGATTGTAGGAACACTAAACAATCTCTCTATCACACACTGTATGCCAGGGATTGTAGGAACACTAAACAATCTCTCCATCACACACTGTATGCCAGGGATTGTAGGAGCACTAAGCAATCTCTCCATCACACACTGTATGCCAGGGATTGTAGGAGCACTAAACAATCTCTCCATCACACACTGTATGCCAGGGATTGTAGGAGCACTAAACAATCTCTCCATCACACACTGTATGCCAGGGATTGTAGGAGCACTAAACAATCTCTCCATCACACACTGTATGCCAGGGATTGTAGGAGCACTAAACAATCTCTCCATCACACACTGTATGCCAGGGATTGTAGGAGCACTAAACAATCTCTCCATCACACACTGTATGCCAGGGATTGTAGGAGCACTAAACAATCTCTCCATCACACACTGTATGCCAGGGATTGTAGGAGCACTAAACAATCTCTCCATCACACTCTGTATGCCAGTAATTCTAGGAGCACTAAACAATCTCTCCATCACACACTGTATGCCAAGGATTGTAGGAGCACTAAATAATCTCTCCATCACACTCTGTATGCCAGTGATTCTAGGAGCACTAAACAATCTCTCCATCACACACTGTACACCAAGGATTGTAGGAGCACTAAACAATCTCTCCATCACACTCTGTATGCCAGTAATTCTAGGAGCACTAAACAATCTCTCCATCACACACTGTATGCCAAGGATTGTAGGAGCACTAAACAATCTCTCCATCACACTCTGTATGCCAGTGATTCTAGGAGCACTAAACAATCTCTCCATCACACTCTGTATGCCAATGATTGTAGGAGCACTAAACAATCTCTCCATCACACTCTGTATGCCAAGGATTGTAGGAGCACTAAATAATCTCTCCATCACACTCTGTATGTCAGTGATTCTAGGAGCACTAAACAATCTCTCCATCACACTCTGTATGCCAATGATTGTAGGAGCACTAAACAATCTCTCCATCACACTCTGTATGCCAGTGATTCTAGTAAGAATAGAAGGGTGTTACTACTTGTATAGACACTGGCACTAGGAGGGTGATGTTTGGTGTTGCTACTTGTATAGACACTGGCACTAGGAGGGTGTTGCAACTTGTATAGACACTGGCACTAGGAGGGTGTTGCTACTTGTATAGACACTGGCACTAGGAGGGTGATGTGGAGATTGTCTGGTGTTTCTACTTGTATAGACACTGGCACTATGAGGGTGATGTGGAGATTGTCTGGTGTTGCTACTTGTATAGACACTGGCACTATGAGGGTGATGTGGAGATTGTCTGGTGTTGCTACTTGTATAGACACTGGCACTATGAGGGTGATGTGGAGATTGTCTGGTGTTGCTACTTGTATAGACACTGGCACTAGGAGGGTGATGTGGAGATTGTCTGGTGTTTCTACTTGTATAGACACTGGCACTATGAGGGTGATGTGGAGATTGTTTGGTATTCCTACAATCACGCCTGCTCCTGCCCTGCCCAGAACCTGCCCGGGTACTGTAGGCTTGCTGGACATGGCAGCCCTGGTCAGTTGAAACACATCCCTGATTCAAAGGTTTGATTCGAACACGTGACCATTGGGTTGGCAGGCAAGCATGCTAGCCATTGCACTACTGCAGCTACCTATATTTTTACTTAATCTGAACTGGCAGAGTCCCAACTACTGGAGCCACTATAAGTGGCTCATGACATTCTTAGAGTTCAATGCACCAAGTGGGAATTGATTGCAAAATTGTGCATCTTGATATTTGAATATAAAACACAAAACTCTTTAATTCATTACTTGATTTTAGTTCCTAGTCATTGTAATTTGTTAAAGAATAGCTTTGATATCTCAGTATTTAACAACATAATAATTTTGCCAAGTTGTGTTCAAATATAGACAGTTCTGCTCTACATTAACAAGACAGACAACATCTTGCAATGAGAAACTACCAGCATGCATTTCCTCTATTACCACAAACACATAATGTATGCACTTATGGTTCTACAGTTGACCACCATGGAGACAGGTGACTACAATAGTGGTTCCCAAACAATGAACAAAGGTCACAACAGAAAGGGGGAAGCATCCAGGGCAATGAAGGATGATATGACGGTTATTCTCCTATTTCCATCCCTCACACGGCATGACCAAGTATGAAGTAGCTGTGCTTGTTTTCCATCTCTGGAGGCAGAGTGCTGGCTGAGCTGTCTGTTGACAGTCTAACAGCCAGATATTTGTGTCCTTTCAACTTCAGCACTGCAATGTCCATGACTGGGCTTCCCAGGGCCTACCCCTGCAACTTCCGCTAGAAACATTCTCTTCCGGACATGTCCAAATGTTGAAAATCTTCTACCTCACTGGCCTATACAGCCTGCTTCCAACTCCAGAGAGATTCTGTATGGTCACAACTTGCCCATGGGACATCCCACTCTTTCACCCTAGCCTGAGCAGGCTAGAATATCAATCCACTTGCTAGATTTCAGGGTTGGCAGGATGTCTAACTTGTCCTGACCTGGAGCCAAGGCCGGCACTCAGGTCTGAAGCAGAAATCAAACATTTCTAAACTGCCACCGCCCACCGGGTGTAATCTTACATTCAGAATTAAGATTTTCTGGAGCGGTGTTGTATCTATGAGGCAGACACCATACCTCTGTATACACCAACTATATTCTACTTTATGAGTAAAGATGTGCTTTATCTTTATCTTTGAATGCATGTGTTATGAATACCAAAATGTGGTACAGCATAATCGAATGTTCATTGTAAAAAACCTATCCCAGAGAAACATGTTTGGGAACCACTAAAGTCAGTTTTGCTGAACTGTCAAGGCAACAAAGAAGACTGCAAGCTTGGGGCCTGGCTCAGATAACATGCAGCTTCTATATGGTGAAGGCAGACAAGACAGCAACAACACCATTCCCACTGTTCCTACCAAAAATACAAGGGCTCCCTAATAAGCCCACCAGCTGAACCAATGTAACAATTGATGCATGTTGTATTGATGCATGTTGTATCAGTGTAGGAATGCACCGCCCCAGCTTTGTTACTGCAATGACAGAATCATTGAAGGCGGGAGGCACACATGCGCTGGGAAGCATATTTAACAGGGATGGGGATGTGAAGGTTTGGGGAAAAGCTACCTGCAAACCAAAATCAGTGTCACCCACGAGATACCTGGGTACACATGAGCAGACGACTTCTGACATGACACTGAACATGCAAATGACAACAAGTTCCATCATATGACATCATAACCATTGATGAAGTAACCATGAAGACAGTGCCTTAATTATGTACAAATGAAGCAACTCCCACAACAACTCATGACATCACACTTGACCTTTCTGTACACAGTACTGTTTGTTTTTACTACCATCATGTGCTCCACAATCAATGTACAATCATGTGTTCTACAATCAATGTACAATCATGTGTTCCACAATGTACAATTACTTTAACAAACTCACTTAACTTAAGCAGATAATAATTCAAAATGACGTCAGAGGTGACAGGGACAGCTCTGTTTACCCAGAATAAACTAATGCAGAAGGGGCTAGCTACTGAACTATTCCAGGAAAAACAAAGGCACACTGGGTGTATGATGTTACATCTAAGATGTATAGACCAAACTGCACCCAGTGGCTCATGTAGTCAGTACCAGGCTGGCCAACTTTACTTCCCCCGACATTTTCCGATATCTATTTTTGGCTGGGTTGACCTATGAGCCCTAGTCAATTTTAAACAATTGGAAGCCGCCGCGATGCAGTTCAACCCAAGACCAGATGTACGTCAGGTGAGCATACTGAACGCTTGGCTTTGTGGTGTGATCAACCTGGAATTCCTGAAACCATGCTGTACAAATTGAATCAAGCTTCTCTATGAGCTTGCCAGGTGGCAAAGGAAGAACAGAGATGTAACTATCCAACAAGATCACACAAACACCGTTAACACAATTTGCTGACGATTTTCAAATTATTTCAAATGGTGACCAATTTTGCTGACGATTCTCAAATTATTTCAAATGGTCACCGTTAACTTACATTCCAGAAGCAGCAAAATTCACATGAAGTGTTACAAATGGATCACTTTTGTAAGACTACAGTTGTAACATATAGAGTTGAGTGAAACTGTGTGAGAGGTTCCTGGTTACACATGTTGTTGTGAAAGCGATACATTGTGGATGAGGATGCGGGCATGTGTTTGTAAACAATGAATGCAGAATTCAAGGTGGCATAAATGAATCACATGAATGAGATGAAGCATGGCTGGTCTGTGGTGATTGGTGATGTGCGATATATTCACAGTGAAATAGCAGATGCAGCAAGAAGTGTTGGCGCTGGTGTCTGCCGACTCACACGCAACCAGCTGGAGCCACACATCAGAGCTGGACATGCCACTGTACACAGCCAGTACTTAACAGAGCGGTATAACACCAACCATGATAGCAAACTGAAGGCTACACGTCTCTACATGCACTAACACCACTTGACAGCAATGCTTACATGAACAACACATGACAACAAAACATAATATAGACAGCACCAGCAGCAAAAAACATGACCCTTCACCTTCTGACAAAATGTTCAGTATGATCATTTGGGGGTGTTCAATTCTGGAGACGAGCAGCAAACTCTTTACAGAAACTGGCGGAGACAAACAAGTCCCGGCTGGAAGCTGAATCAAACAGCGCATCTTCTACATCAATGGTTAGACTCAGCTGTTCCATGTCATTTCCCCTAACACAGTGGTTCTCATCCGGTGGGGAATCCCCCCCCCCCCCCCAGGGGGGAATTTTGGGGTTTCCAGGGGAGGAATGAAGATTACTTCAAGATCGCTTTAATACAAGAACCGATTACTTGATCTTGTTTTTCCCTTCATACTTTACGGTTCTGTACGTCTCACCCATCTAAAATTCATTTTATAAAGTAAGTAGACCCACAAATCATGTTTTATGTGCACGTCTAGACTTGTTTTAATATGTGCTTCCATTATTACGTATACTGTGTAGGGGTGGGAGGGGGGAATTTTTTAGGTAGGAAATACGAGGGGGGGGGGGGGGGGGGGGGGAAAGAAATGACATTCTGAAAATATGGTTAAGGGGGGCACAGGCCAAATTTTTAGGTAGGAAATACGAAAGGGGGGGGGGGGGGGGGGAAGAATGATGTTCTGAAAATATGGTGTAGGGGGGCACGGGCCAAAAAAGGTTGAGAACCACTGCCCTAACACTTGAGTATCATCACAGTAATTTAGCACATTTTATCTGACATCATGGAGCAGCGAAACCAATGAACCACACACTGCAGCAAATCAGTGCAGATAATGCCAATTATTTCAGGGAGCTTACAATGCGCTGTACCCCAAAACTTAAGGTACCTTGTCTCCATGCCATTAAATCACATCGAGTGATAGTTCCCTTTTATCCTGACAGAACCGCACTCAATGGACACTGTGGTCAACAGTCACCCAAGTAAAGTCATGGAGATATTCTGGTAGTCATTTTATGAGACTGGATTCACTCAGTTACCATGAGGTCATGAACAAACATCCTGCCTGTAGGAAAATGTGAACCTGGGATCCCCAGGAGGCAGGTGTATGTACCAGATGCCAGGCTGTCACACCTGAAGGAGTACTGGCTTTCATTTCTCGTGGAGTCTAATGTAAACTTGACCACATGAATTTGTGCAGTCAGTTTTAAAGCCACATCAGATATTGGCCTCTGGTTGTAAAACAAAGCTAATCTCACAGACACTACCAGAGGCATGTGGTGGCATCTCACTTACAACATTACCAGATGATGTGCCCAGTTTTCTTACTTGTCACATTTATCAACCCCAGCTCAGAGTAAAGCATTAATGTACAACTCAGAGCTCTGAAACAATGCCGTGACCATGTTATGACCAGCAACACAAGTTACACATCGTGACCCAGTGATGTATATACATCCATGGATGAAGTCATTCAATGACACTTTAAATCACCCACTAATATTTTAAATCATTCACCAGTATTTGAAAACACATTTCATTCTATCTGTACTGAAACAATTGCAATTGAAATTAATTGTAATGTAAATTTATTAAGTCTCATACAAATCATTCTGAAAACAACTGCAGTATTCTTCTTGAATGATTATATACACCTGCTGATGAGCAGAGGCAAATGGACAACTTTTGTAATACCCAGACTGCAGACACAAAAACCGATAGGACACCTAACAGGTGTAAATGACAAAGGCAAACAGTTGTAATGCAGACATGACTGCCATACCCCTTTGATCTGGAGACCCTGACGGATCGATCTTTGTGGCTATTTCTTTATCAACCATCATTTGTCTGCTATGGGGATCTTATTTGAATACTGATAGGCTCACAATATCATCAGCCAATCATTGTTACTTTTAAAAGAATTGATGGTATAGTTGTAGACAAATGGCCACGCCCAATGAGTCAAGTCAAGGACTCTTTTCTACATGAGGTGAACTGGATATTTGGTGCTAGCCCCACAATTTTAATAAAGTATCAGCCCTAAATGGTGGGTGGCTACCTTTACTCTCCAGAATATTTCCAGGTACCAATTTTAGGCTGGGTTAACCTGGGATTCCTAGTCAATAAAAAAAAAATCCATGGCCTTGAGGGGAAATTGAGCATGCGACCTCTTGGTTGACAGACATGCATGCTGGTCTAGGTGCTACCACAGCTGCCCCATGTCCAGTAACATCACATTCATATTTTGAACTATTGTTATCTGTGAATTTAGCACCAGTTGACACAAACAAACTCTCAATACTAGTCACTGAAAATGTAGACATAATCTGTTTGCTTCACAAGTCTTGTAGGCCTTGGAAAACTCCGACGCATCTCTTTTTATATTCTTTAATACTCTTTATTATTCCACAAAGGAGATCACAGATAACTGAGATGATAAACAGAGTTGGTCAAATGACATGAAATCAGAGCTTGCCCCCTTTAGGAGCTTTAGTACAGGGTATTTGAATATGAAAGGGAACAGGGTTCAAAAGGTTACTGCACCTTTGAGCAGATGTGTACTATGTGACCTCACTGACTTTTTGAGGGTTCATTATGACAATTTCCTGTACATGCAAATTGTGTAACACTCTTACAGTGTATGCAATATTTAATCCAGAGGTCCTGCTAGCAGGAGACTACAGGATAATCACTGCTAGCAGGACACTACAGGCTAATCACCTGATTTTATAAAACTTTCACTACAAGAAATGTTTCTACTTTGTTTCCCGATACCCCCAGGGCAATGGAAAAGCTACCATGTAACATCACTGACAGCATATTACCCTGTCACATGTTACTATCACCATTCAGACAAACTTTGTTCTACACAGAATACTATCATACTTTCTGCTGTGTTCTGTTCACATACCTACAAATGTGCAGTGTTCGTGTGACTAGGAAGCCCCACTTGAGTGTTGAAAGTGGACCACTTCAGCAATATATTGATGCAGGCAGTGGCAGACTGGCCAGGGTGGCAACTTGCCAGATGGCAAGTGGGTCCCATAGGTCTCCATTAAAATGAGCCCCCTTAAACATTAGACAATATGTTAAAATATAAATGTCCGTTTACAATGTTTGTCTCCTGGCAACCAATATTTTTAGACTCAGCCCAACACTAGATCCCAAGACAACAGTGAAGCAACTAAACAAGCGGAACTATACAAGCACCATACTAATATTAAGAATGTGATTGGGATGGGGGGGGGGGGGGGGGGGAGAGAGAGAGAGAGAGAGAGAGAGAGAGAGAGAGAGAGAGGGAGAGAGAGAGAAATGCCCCCTCAGGGACCATGTTGTTAGCATTCTTGCCTACCAACACTGACAGATTTTGTTTGGATTAATACTGTCTTGGGAACCACTCAATTTGTGACAAATGTACAAGATGATGCTTCAAATGTTCTGGAAAATTGTCTGGCAAGTACAGAAATAGATGTGGAAGACAGTTGACAGCCTGAATCCACTACATAGTGACCTAGTATACATGAAAGACTAGCACTTCAAGCCCCTGTGACAATATCTGGTTGATCTGACTGTAGAAGGTCAACACATCATTGAGGCTGCTTCTGCTACACAACACAATCACAGAACACCAGTGTCAAATCACAGAACACCTCTTACAGTGATGATTTTTGGGACCATGTTTTCCACTTGACCTGTCCCAACAATCATAACACTAATACATGACCTAGATACATGTTATGGGTTGTGACAGGTGCTGCCAAAAGACACCAAGTGGTACAGTGATTAGTGCCCTGACATACCAGCGCTGTGGTCCGGGTTCAGTGCTGGATTTGTTCCCCCCAACTCACGACATGATCTCAGTAGAAAAACTAAAGGACTCTTTTACACACCTGAAGGCATACTGGGCACGTGGTGCTACACCTATGTTTTTATAGACCAATCAGCAGTTCAGGGGTGATGGGTCACTCAATTTCATATCCCAAGCAGTTCAGAGGTGATGGGTCACTGGCTTTCACATCCCAAGACATTTTCTGGTCCCCATTTTGGGCTGGATCAACCTGAAGTCCAGGTCAACAAAAATAATCTGCCTCAGTGTGAAATCAAACCCACGACCATCAATATGGCTGGCAAACATTGAACCGCCTGCTAGCACAGCGTCCAGTGGTTGACAGTCTTCAATGATGGACACACTGATTTTCTACAGTACAGTAAAGGCAAGAATTGTGGTACTATTAATCACTTCAGCCTTTAGTGGTGTCTTTTACCCACAGACAAAAAACTTTTTCAAAAGTGACAAAATGAGGTGACTTTATGCCAAACATATCTATTTTAACTATTTTTATATTTATAAGAACAGCACAATATATACAAAACACTGATCAGACCAGTTGTGCTGTATGGCTCTGAAACATGGAGTACAACGAAAGGAGACGAAGCCTTGTTACAAACCTTTGAGAACAAAATTTTAAGACGCATCTTTGGACCCATTAGGGATACACAAAGTGGAGAGTGGAAAAGAAGAAGTAACAAAGACATTTATGATCTGTTTAAGTCCCCGCTAATCACTGGTATCATGAAGGCTAATAGACTACAATGGCTGGGGCATATAGAAAGAATGGAAGATAATAGGGAAACAAAACTCGCTTACACTCAGGAAATAAATGACCGTAGACCCCGAGGTAGACCAAGAAGGCGGTGGAGAGATAATACATGTACAGACCTACAAGCACTTGGAATCAACGACTGGCAAGAGAAGGTCCACCAGAGAGACGAATGGAGACGGATTGTATTTGCAGCAAAGAACCTCAATGGCTCGGAACGCTGAAGAAGAAGAAGAAGCACAATAGGACATAACTTTTCTGGGCATGTTGTATTTTCCAGTTCAACGACTCACCTCACATAAACATGGACAATGTCAACTCGTCTCCCTCAGTACATCAGAAAAGAAGCTTCTGCTACAACACGAGAAACTTCCAGCAAACACAAAAACATAAAACTCCACAAGCAACACTTGGTCTCAACCCTGATTACACTGGTCTTTTATTGTCACTGTTACACCCACACAGCGTGCACAAATCGCCAGCACACAGACAACCTTCCACGTGTGCGCAAATGTTAATCTGTACAGAACAACACAACATAAGCTGATCAAGTTCATGAGCACAAGTATAATACATGGTAACAAGCAATCACAACACAGTACACAAAGAGATGCACCCCCATGGGAGTCTGGGCAGTCCTTGAAGCAACATCGGAGGCACAAACATCGCATGTTGCCTAGCCAACAACTTCAGCTTCTCATGAGAATGCCACAACCCACCAGCCTCATCATCTCACATAACTGACAGCAGTGCCAAAACAAAAGTCAAGCCACCAAAACTGCTCACATGCATGTATCAATGCAAAACATGTACATATTATTATGGTGTTCATATACAAAATGGGGTGCATAATCCTGCAACTCTGAAGCCAATGTTGTCACAACAGACACTTTCACTAGCTCCGTCACTTTCTTATTCAATAAACTGAAAAAAAAAACATTACCAGCTCAGTTTCAGAATACTCGTTAATATATTACTACATACATCAGCAATGATGAAAGTATCTCCCGACAGGATACATCATATATATCATGTCTTCTATTTCAATATTATCACCGTATTCGTTACTGGAATTATGTTGATGTTGAAAAGACAAGGTGTCAAACTGACAACACTTGATACACTCGCTTACCACAGGAACTAACATGTCAACAAACATAATGATCTGTATTCAATTATATCAAAGTTCACACATATTATGATGCAACTGTCCTCTCAACAGTCAGGATCTTACCAATATAATCACACACACCATTCTCACAACCAACACAACTGACTCCCACACCAAACTACCACTTTACAGAAATCCTTCAACAATCAAGCAAAACACAACAAGGTCTTCCAAATTATATCACAACAATTAGTGATAACTTTTCCCCCCCCCTGGCTACTCTCATCTGTGTGCACATATATCTGTTCTTATCTGTTTGCACGTACATCTGTTCTCATCTGTGTGCATGTGCATATGTTCTTATCTGTGTGCAAATATATCTGTTCTCATCCGTGTGCATGTACATCTGTTCTTATCTGTGTGCACATATATCTGTTCTCATCTGTGTGCACATACATCGGTTCTCATCTGTGTGCATGTACATCGGTTCTCATCTGTGTGCACATATATCGGTTCTCATCTGTGTGCATGTACATCGGTTCTCATCTGTGTGCACATATATCGGTTCTCATCTGTGTGCATGTACATCGGTTCTCATCTGTGTGCACATACATCGGTTCTCATCTGTGTGCATGTACATCGGTTCTCATCTGTGTGCACATATATCGGTTCTCATCTGTGTGCACATATATCGGTTCTCATCTGTGAGCACATATATCGGTTCTCATCTGTGTGCACATATATCGGTTCTCATCTGTGTGCACATATATCGGTTCTCATCTGTGAGCATGCATTGTGTGCATGTATTTATTCTCATCTGTGAGCATGTACATCTCTTCTCATCTGTGTGCATGGTCATCTGTTCTCATATATACAATTTATTTATTTATAAATCGCCCAGGATGTTTTTCCTGTGAGCATACATCAATGTGCCGCACACTACCTCAAGCAACACCATCTATTGACAAACAAGTACAATTTCTTTTTCTCTCGTTATAAAAATCTGTCTGCATATGTCATGTTAAGGTATCTTTTTTCAAATAGACAGGCTACTGCTTAAAAATACTCAGTAAAAATGATTAAAATAAAATATTGTCAAGAAACATCTATTTCAACCTTGGCTTCAAAATTCAGTGTGACATCAACAAAGTGGGATTCTAATCTCATATTATTATTTGGATGTTGAAATGTGTGACAAAATTATTGGTGTTTACGGCATCAACTTCACTTTAAAAAAAAAAAACTTGGCTTGTGCTCCTGTATTTATCATGTGATGATAAATCTTTTGATGTGTGACAACACCATGACATCCGTATGACCTATCTTAAGAAAAACAACCACAAGGCAAATGGCTGGTGAAAACATTTAGCCTCGGCTTTGACATCACCATTTTCTAGTGAACTATATGCTGCAGTTTGACATATATGAAGATTAATGTCAAGGAAAAAAACCTAGCTAGCACTTCTGAAAAAAGGAAATAATAAACATTAATAACAACATCATTTAATTTGGCTTAATATGAGAACTTATTGTGACAAGATTATCCACATGTTACAGAAGCAATTTCTTCTGTGCGAGCGACTGTTCAGCTCATTGTGTTCTGTTCTGATATGAGGCAGGATCATTTGTTTTGCTCTAAGTAGACTGTAATAGGATGGTTGGTCTTATAATAGAAACATAAATTGTGTTCAAAAGATGCACATACACAACTAAACATTGTAGTTACAAACCTGCCACACACAATTTGGAAGAGATCAGAACAGAATTGTTCCAAATGTGGATAATCTTTACACTAGATTTAGATGCAAGTGCAAAATATAATTAAAGCACTTAGTGTTTGTTTTCTTGAATCAATACTTCCAAACTAATACATTTGCTATTAAATTGGTGCAGACACTATTCCATTCCAGGCATCATAGAAGTACTGTTATAACACACAGTATGCAAAATAACTTCATTCACAGAATCAGAATTCTAGAATAGAACTAGAACAGTATGAACCACATGAGAAAAATCCTATAGTTTGTAAATTGTGTATGTTTTGTCTACTGATTTCTGGTGGTTAAATAACAACAACAGATTACATGTCTGCTGATTTGATTGTGTGAAATCATCTACTTCTTCTACTGTCTTTTGTTTATCCCCCATTGGGACCTAGGTCCCTCAACCAACTCACGTCAAGCCATCCAATCTGTTGCTACATGTCAAGCCATCCTATCTGTTGCTACATGTCAAGCCAGCCTATCTGTTGCTACATGTCAAGCCAGCCTATCTGTTGCTACATGTCAAGCCAGCCTATCTGTTGCTACATGTCAAGCCAGCCTATCTGTTGCTACATGTCAAGCCATCCTATCTGTTGCTACATGTCAAGCCATCCTATCTGTTGCTACATGTCAAGCCATCCTATCTGTTGCTTCACGTCTTGCTACATGTCAAGCCATCCTATCTGTTGCTACGTGTCAAGCCATCCTATCTGTTGCTACACGTCAAGCCATCCTATCTGTTGCTACCCGTCAAGCCATCCTATCTGTTGCTACGTGTCAAGCCATCCTATCTGTTGCTACCCGTCAAGCCATCCTATCTGTTGCTACCCGTCAAGCCATCCTATCTGCTGCTACATGTCAAGCCATCCTATCTGCTGCTACATGTCAAGCCATCCAATCTGTTGCTACATGTCAAGCCATCCAATCTGTTGCTTCACGTCTTGCTACATGTCAAGCCATCCTATCTGTTGCTACGTGACAAGCCATCCTATCTGTTGCTACACGTCAAGCCATCCTATCTGTTGCTACCCGTCAAGCCATCCTATCTGTTGCTACGTGTCAAGCCATCCTATCTGTTGCTACCCGTCAAGCCATCCTATCTGTTGCTACCCGTCAAGCCATCCTATCTGCTGCTACATGTCAAGCCATCCTATCTGCTGCTACATGTCAAGCCATCCAATCTGTTGCTACATGTCAAGCCATCCAATCTGTTGCTTCACGTCTTGCTACATGTCAAGCCATCCTATCTGTTGCTACGTGACAAGCCATCCTATCTGTTGCTACACGTCAAGCCATCCTATCTGTTGCTACCCGTCAAGCCATCCTATCTGCTGCTACATGTCAAGCCATCCTATCTGCTGCTACATGTCAAGCCATCCTATCTGTTGCTACGCGTCAAGCCATCCTATCTGCTGCTACATGTCAAGCCATCCTATCTGTTGCTACATGTCAAGACATCCAATCTGTTGCTACATGTCAAGCCATCCAATCTGTTGCTTCACGTCTTGCTACATGTCAAGCCATCCTATGTTGCTACGTGTCAAGCCATCCTATCTGTTGCTACATGTCAAGCCATCCCATCTGTTGCTACGCGTCAAGCCATCCTATCTGCTGCTACGCGTCAAGCCATCCTGTCTGTTGCTACGCGTCAAGCCATCCTATCTGCTGCTACATGTCAAGCCATCCAATCTGTTGTTACATGTCAAGCCATCCTATCTGTTGCTTCACGTCTTGCTACATGTCAAGCCATCCTATCTGTTGCTACATGTCAAGCCATCCTATCTGTTGCTACATGTCAAGCCATCCTATCTGCTGCTACATGTCAAGCCATCCTATCTGTTGCTACCCGTCAAGCCATCCTATCTGCTGCTACGTGTCAAGCCATCCTATCTGTTGCTACATGTCAAGCCATCCTATCTGCTGCTACCTGTCAAGCCATCCTATCTGTTGCTACATGTCAAGCCATCCTATCTGCTGCTACATGTCAAGCCATCCTATCTGTTGCTATGTGTTAAGCCAGCCTATCTGTTGCTACATATCAAACCAGATTATCTGTTGCTACCGTCGAGCCTTCCTATCTGTTGCTATCCGTGTGAAATTATATAACAGCAAATTCAATACAGGAAAACAGAATCAAACCATCTACTGCCAAATTTGTCTTTTGAAATGTGAAGTCACAAAACTATACAAAATATGTGTGAATTTGCTGAACATAATGAATTAAAAACACGGATGAGAATTATGAAAACAGCTTTATTACAATCTCAGAACTATGAAATGCATATATAGAGTAATGGGAGACTGAAGTATGGTAAGTGTTGATAAAGTAGTTTTTATCATGAGAAATTTGTTACAGATGAATTAATGTGTGATGCTCCAGCTAAATTGAACATTTAAAGAACGCTATCATGAAATGTAACATATTTCTGCAGTGTCGACACTATCATGAAATGTAACATGTTTCTGCAGTGTTGACACTATCGTGAATGTAGCCTGTCTCTACAGCATTGATACTACCACGAAGAGTTAATGTGTTATGCACCGACTAAGTGTAACATTTCATCGACTAAGTGTAACATTTCATCGACTAAGTTTAACATTTCATCGACTAAGTTTAACATTTCATCGACTAAGTTTAACATTTTAAGAATACAGCATGTTTCTACAGTGTTGACACTATCATGAAGAACTGACATGTGATATTGATATTCCAACCAAGTTCAAGAATATAGCATATGTTCTACAGTGTATGTTGACACTATCATGGAAGAATTTACATATGATATACTGATGAAGTTCAAGAATATAGCATATGTGTCTACAGTGTTGACACAATAATGAAGAATTGACATGTGATATACCGACCAAGTTCAAGAATATAGCATATGTGTCTACAGTGTTGACACTATCATGAAGAATTGACATGTGATATTGATATTCCAACCAAGTTCAAGAATATAGCATATGTTCTACAGTGTATGTTGACACAATTATGAAGAATTGACATGTGATATACCAACCAAGTTCAAGAATACAGCATATGTGTCTACAGTGTTGACACTATCATGAAGAATTGACATGTGATATACCGACTAAGTACAAGAATACAACATATGTTCTGCAGTGTTGACACAATCATGAAGAATTGACATGTGATATACCAACCAAGTTCAAGAATATAGCATATGTTCTACAGTGTATGTTGACACTATCATGAAGAATTGACATGTGATATACCGACCAAGTTCAAGAATATAGCATATGTTCTACAGTGTATGTTGACACTATCATGAAGAATTGACATGTGATATACCGACCAAGTTCAATAATATAGCATGTTCTACAGTGTTGACACTATCATGAAGAATTGACGTAATATACCGACTAAGTTCAAGAATACAGCATATGCTCTACAGTGTTGACACAATCATGAAAAATTAACATGTGATATACCGACTAAGTTCAAGAATATAGCATATGTTCTACAGTGTATGTTGACACTATCATGAAGAATTGACATGTGATATACTGACCAAGTTCAAGAATATAGCATATGTTCTACAGTGTATGTTGACACTATCATGAAGAATTGACATGTGATATTCCGACCAAGTTCAATAATATAGCATGTTCTACAGTGTTGACACTATCATGAAGAATTGACGTAATATACCGACTAAGTTCAAGAATACAGCATATGCTCTACAGTGTTGACACAATCATGAAAAATTAACATGTGATATACCGACTAAGTTCAAGAATACAGCATATGCTCTACAGTGTATGTTGACACTATCATGAAGAATTGACATGTGATATACCGACCAAGTTCAATAATATAGCATGTTCTACAGTGTTGACACTATCATGAAGAATTGACATATGATATACCAACTAAGTACAAGAATACAGCATTTGCTCTGCAGTGTTGACACAATCATGAAAAATTAACATGTGATATACCGACTAAGTTCAAGAATACAGCATATGCTCTACAGTGTATGTTGACACTATCATGAAGAATTGACATGTGATATACCGACCAAGTTCAAGAATATAGCATATGTTCTACAGTGTATGTTGACACTATCATGAAGAATTGACATGTGATATACCGACCAAGTTCAATAATATAGCATGTTCTACAGTGTTGACACTATCATGAAGAATTGACGTAATATACCGACTAAGTTCAAGAATACAGCATATGCTCTACAGTGTTGACACAATCATGAAAAATTAACATGTGATATACCGACTAAGTTCAAGAATACAGCATATGCTCTATAGTGTATGTTGACACTATCATGAAGAATTGACATGTGATATACCGACCAAGTTCAAGAATATAGCATATGTTCTACAGTGTATGTTGACACTATCATGAAGAATTGACATGTGATATACCGACCAAGTTCAATAATATAGCATGTTCTACAGTGTTGACACTATCATGAAGAATTGACGTAATATACCGACTAAGTTCAAGAATACAGCATATGCTCTACAGTGTTGACACAATCATGAAAAATTAACATGTGATATACCGACTAAGTTCAAGAATACAGCATATGCTCTACAGTGTATGTTGACACTATCATGAAGAATTGACATGTGATATACCGACCAAGTTCAATAATATAGCATGTTCTACAGTGTTGACACTATCATGAAGAATTGACATATGATATACCAACTAAGTACAAGAATACAGCATTTGCTCTGCAGTGTTGACACAATCATGAAAAATTAACATGTGATATACCGACTAAGTTCAAGAATACAGCATATGCTCTGCAGTGTTGACACAATCATGAAAAATTAACATGTGATATACCGACTAAGTTCAAGAATACAGCATATGCTCTACAGTGTTGAAACTAACATGAAGAATCCGGCTGAAACAGTTGAAGCGAGACATTCAGAGCATTACTATCAAAATACACTAAACCCATCACCTGTGGACATAGCCATTGCATGTGTACATGCACAGCACTTTAGACAAGACTTCTTCCTGCATTGTAATCAACAGAGGTAGAGATGCTTATAAATCATCACACTCCATGCCCAGATATCCCACAATCATGGCTGCACATTGCCCAACTTCTTTGGTTCTCTTTTCAATCAACAATTACATCTGAACAGCAGCATTGAAAAACTGAACTTCTTGGAAAACCCCCAGCTGTGAAGTATTTTATAGATTTACAAACATGACTTCAATTATTAAATTAACTTGAGCACAACTTCTTGTTCATGTTATGTTTTAAACTTTACAGTAAATTATATTACAACATAAAGCAAGTACTTTCTTTCCTCAATATCTGAAAGATCTTGCCATTGACAAGCTGATTTTTGATACACTGGGCCCATTCTTGGACCAGATTCAATCCTTCCTAGCCTTCCCTAAACCCAGAATAACAGACCAGTTTACACATATAGTTAGTGTAATATTGCCCTTAAGCGGGAAACAAACTGACAGGTGGAAGCAACTCTGTAAGGTGTGTCTGGCAAGTGGAGACAATGGCAGCAGTTTCCTGTGTAACGGTCCTGTTTGAAACAACAGAAGGTAACCATGGTAGCTGTAAGGAGATCAGTGTGTACACGCATCCAATTCATAACCACGCAAAACAAAAACCCACACACAATTTTATCATTAATGTCAATTTTTCTACAATTTCTTTTCTTTTCACGTCTGAAATAACAGTGTGCATCATGAGTAGTTCGCTGCTCCTAGTTAGATAAAGGTCACTGGGCCGGCTGAAAGCCTGTGAAAAGATAAAAGGACAAAAGAGTTTACCCTGAGAATTCACAAAACACTTTGTCATAACTAGATATGAAAATAACCCCCACTCAAATTACTATCAAACCTACTGAAATTGGCAAGCTCTTTGTTTCCTGATTACTACCTAATCTGAAAATGATTGCTTTAATGTGCATACATTGACATTGCTTTCACTGTAACAACATAATCTACAACAACATAAGAAATAAATTCACATGTTCACCAGTTAGTCAAAGTAAAGTTGTTCCTTGCCTCCATATAACGACAGTGCCTCAGTGAAGTAACAAGTGTACTTTGATACACAAACATTTGTACCTTCAGCAAGACATTGTTGTCATGATTCAGATCCTGGTGCGGTTACTACAACTTTCAATGTGTATACTATATAGTGTGTCCTCTAATCGCTACCTCTTTAGGTGCTCATTTGTAACTGTGAATTTGTTTCTCATGCTATTTCAATAGCCTCAAGAGTTCCCCAATAACTGATATTACTGGTGTATTACAAAATATACAGTAGGAATATCTTAATTAACAATGATTATTCTCTGTGTGATAAGATGAAATGAAAAAGTCGCTTCTAAAAGTTAAACAAGAAGCAAGACATGTAATAAACCTATTCACAAGGTGTACTGGAGTTTATACTGAACATTTTGTGTGTGTATACACATACATATACACACAGCTCCCCTAAACACTGTGGAAACCAAGGTTGTTTCCTATGAATGTGTATAGATTTCCATTGATCTTATCTACAGTTCTTGGGACCCTCAACATTTTGGGTATAAACCTACCATGCATGTCCTAAGGGATCACTAAGGAGGGCTGGAATGAGGCTGGCAACCTCATGCTGAAGAATACTTGCACAATACAACCAGCCATGAACAAGTCTATAAAGGGCTGACACACAAGTTGGTTGAGAGCGTGTCGCTTCAATTCAGACCTAAAAATATGACAGCCTTTATACTTCACAGCACATTCCTGCTGGTTGACAAGTTCTTTGGTTGTTGTTGTTTTTTTTTTGGTGGGTGGTTGGGGGGGGGGGGGGGGGGGGGGGGGGGAGAGAAGAAGGGTGTGTATGTAAAAAAAAAAAGAAAAAAGTTAATGTTAGTTGCATATCCGTTACAGGACGTTTGCAGTCAATACCAGCATTTTTTTGCTATTGTTGTCTTGCAAGTTTACGTTCAATAGTTTGTCATTGCTTTCTGAACAATTGGCACCCATACCATTTTGTAAAAAACCAGCGCAAAGCGGTCTATTTTTTTTTTTAAAAACACTTTCTTGTTTAATTGGGTGTGGAAAATAACTGAAGCTTCTGTTAACAGGAACTGTTAATGTAAACTACAGAAAAGACAATATCTGATTGTGTTGAGATTATTGTTGCACTGTGGCTTAGGGATGGATAGTGAAAACAGTTTAACAATTTGAATTTCAGAAAGGTTTGAGTGTTGGCAAGCCAATAACAACAACCAAACTTCCTGGTGAAACCTCACTTCAATCGTGCATTTACGAGAGTGAGTCAATAAGTAAGTCACACAGTTCTGTGGGATGGCCGGTAAATGCAGTTGGGTTTTCTACAGGTGTCATTGGCTTTATATTCCCATTCGTCAGGTGGCACTAGGTGTCTCATACGCATGCGCAACACAAACAAAATGGCGACTGTACTTATGGGGGGTACAACCAAAGAGCAACGTGCTGTTGTGCGTTTTTGTGTGTGTGGGCAAAAGGACTGCCTGCAAAGGACATTCATAAGGAAATGCTTCCTGTTTATGCTGACAAATGTTTGTCCCGTAAAGTGTGCATAGCTGGATAGAAAAATTTTCTCAAGGATGATCTATAATTGTTGATGAAATCCGATCTGATCGTCCTGTTGAGATTGCAACAGAAGCATCTGTGCAGCGGGTGGAGGAGATGATTAGAGGTGAAGCAAGTAACAACAGACTCTGTAGCATCTGCAATAGGGTGCTCACATGGTCCAGCATACAGCATAATGCATGATTGACTGAAATTTCCAGGACTGCTGACTAAAGGAGTGTTGCTTCTTCATGACAATGCCAGACCACATACGGCTCGATTAACTAAGGAGAAAATTAACCAACTAAGGTGGGAAGTTCTGGAATGTCCACCTTAGCCCCTAGTGATTTCCACTTTTTGGTCCACTGAAAACTCACCTTGGCGGGAGACATTTCGCGAATGATGCCGAGGTTGAATGTGAAGTGAAAACATGGTTTAGAAAACAGAGCACGCAGTTCTATGCAGCCAGTTTGGGAGGACTGATAAAATGACTGGATAAGTGCATCAAGGTTGGTGGAAATTATGTTGAGAAATAAAGGGACAATGTATGTATAAAAATAAACTGGTTTCAAGTTGTTATATTTAGTTATTTTTCTACAGCCATTTGTGACTTACTTATTGACTTCCCCCATATATAGGCAACAATGTGGACATAGATGGGGGAACAGACAGAAACATGACAATAAACATACACACAGCACAAGAGGAGCTTTCTTACTACTAGGACATTTGTGGAAGTCACCAGAAATGAAACTTAGCACTAGGACATTTCACCAGAAATGAAACTTAGCACTAGGACATTTGTGGAAGTCACCAGAAATGAAACTTAGCACTAGGACATTTCACCAGAAATGAAACTTAGCACTAGGACATTTGTGGAAGTCACCAGAAATGAAACTCAGCCCCAGACTAAAATATTGAACTCCAATGTTAAATCAGTCCTGCTGTGTGGATTGGAAACAGAGAATAACTACCAGAATTACTAATAAACTACGAACATGAATTAACTCGTGCCTGTGTAGAATGGTGGGACTTACAAGATGTGATAAAATGAACAATGTGGAGCTCCTGGAGAGAATGGTGGGACTTACAAGATGTGACAAAATGAACAATGTGGAGCTCCTGGAGAGAATGGTGGGATGATGTGACACAATGAACAATGTGGAGCTCCTGGAGAGAATGGTGGGATGATGTGACAAAATGAACAATGTGGAGCTCCTGGAGAGAATGGTGGGATGATGTGACAAAATGAACAATGTGGAGCTCCTGGAGAGAATGGTGGGATGATGTGACACAATGAACAATGTGGAGCTCCTGGAGAGAATGGTGGGATGATGTGACACAATGAACAATGTGGAGCTCCTGGAGAGAATGGTGGAATGATGTGACAAAATGAACAATGTGGAGCTCCTGGAGAGAATGGTGGAATGATGTGACAAAATGAACAATGTGGAGCTCCTGGAGAGAATGGTGGAACTTACAAGATGTGACAAAATGAACAATGTGGAGCTCCTGGAGAGAATGATGGAATGATGTGACAAAATGAACAATGTGGAGCTCCTGGAGAGAATGGTGGAAAGATGTGACAAAATGAACAATGTGGAGCTCCTGGAGAGAATGGTGGAATGATGTGACAAAATGAACAATGTGGAGCTCTTGGAGAGAATGGTGGGACTTAAAAGATGTGACAAAATGAACAATGTGGAGCTCCTGGAGAGAATGGTGGGACTTAAAACATGTGACAAAATGAACAATGTGGAGCTCCTGGAGAGAATGGTAGGACTTAAAACATGTGACAAAATGAACAATGTGGAGCTCCTGGAGAGAATGGTGGGACTTAAAAGATGTGACAAAATGAACAATGTGGAGCACCTGGAGAGAACTAACATGCCAGTGAATCAAGAAGTGAGGAAAACAAGCTGGCACTGGATAAAGCACACCTAGAGAAAGCTTGTTAATAATATAACTTGAAAGTCCTTTTTCGGAAGCTCCGGGCAAAAGACATAGAGGAAGACCTCACTAATCAAGAGAATAGAATGTTTGACTGATAATATGTGCAGGACATAGTGGGGGGGTGCAAGATATGGTAGGTAGGGGTGCAGGACATGGTGGGGGTGCAGGACATGGTGGGGGTGCAGGACATGGTGGGGAGGGGGGTGCACAGGACATGGTTGGGGGGGGGGGGTTTGCAGGACATGGTGGGGGATGGCAAAAGATAGGAGGGTTATAGTTGGTGGCCGTTTTCTCTATATTACCATTTATACGAGACCATACTTGTTGCCCGTTTTTCTGTATTATCATTTATGAAATTATAGTTGGTTATTTTCGGTATATTACTGATTTATATGAGATTATCATAGTTCGGCTATTTTCATTTATAGTTGGTTGTTTTCGCTATATTACTATTTATATCAGACTATAGTTGTTGGTTGCTCTCTCTTAATTACAAAAAATATGGAGTTAACAATTATCTCTATTAGTATACTGTTACTGCTATGAATTCATTGTTGTTTGTATATTACTCAAGTCTAGACAAGCCACTGATGAAACAAAATGGTATGACAATCCCAGAAAATAGGACACAATCACTGAGTTTTTTTTTTTTTTTTGCACATCTCTAATAACAAGACAATTAAATAACAAGGAGACAAACCAAACTATTTGGGACAGATGCTATTTAAACAGAATGTCAAGACCCAGAATCCTTGTCATTATCCTTGAGATCACCATCAATGAAATTAATTCTGAATATATCTAATTGTGTCAATGTATGAATAAAACTAATAGCCTTAGATTTCAGACCAACATGTAGTAACTTATGATCGTACAAACTTCTTAATAACTTTCTTCACAATTTGTTCCATTCTTTTAGGAAATTATATAAATATTATACTTAGAAGAAACCTCACACATTGTTAAGAAGTGTTAAAACAAAAATCATGCAGAAATTCTGCTACAATGAGGATGTTTGTTAAGAGTTTTAACAAAACATGGTTCAACAAACAAGAAAGCTTTCAAATGATGCAGCCATTTTAAAGTAGCATGCTGTTAGTTATAAAAAGAATTGCTTCCCTTTGCCTATAAGACCTAAATGAGTCAATTAACTTCCCCTGAATCTAACATTTGTGTTCTGTTCATAGTATTGGAGTACATACTTACACCAATTTTATGGACAAAGAAACTTGGTATGTAATGTGTGCATAAGACAAAAGACAATATTAAGTGTAGCTGATGTAAATGCAGGGTTTATATTACAGAGAAATCTCAACAACACCTTAACTAGATCACAAAGCTGGCTTCAGGAGGTTAAAAAATGAGTGGTCAGTCAATTTTGTTGTGTAAGTCACTCAATGTGACATGATGTAGACAATGACATGGTCTAGTTAGGCAATGCCATGGTGTGGTTCATCAATGAAATGGTCTAGTTAAGTAGTACATGGTGTAGTCCACCAATGAAATGGTCTAGTTAGGCAATGACATGGTGTAGTCAGACAATAACACAATGTAGTCAGCCAATGACATGGTCTAGTCATGTCAATTGTGTAGTCAATGCTGTGTGTGGTCGGTTTAATCAGTTGTGTGGTCAGTCAATGCTGTTGTGTGGTCAGTCAATGCTGTGTGTGGTCGGTTTAATCAGTTGTGTGGTCAGTCAATGCTGTTGTGTGGTCAGTCAATGCTGTGTGTGGTCGGTTTAATCAGTTGTGTGGTCAGTCAATGCTGTTGTGTGGTCATTCAATGCTGTGTGTGGTCGGTTTAATCAGTTGTGTGGTCAGTCAATGCTGTTGTGTGGTCAGTCAATGCTGTGTGTGGTCGGTTTAATCAGTTGTGTGGTCAGTCAATGCTGTTGTGTGGTCAGTCAATGCTGTTGTGTGGTCATTCAAGGCTGTTGTGTGGTCAGTTAATGCTGTTGTATGGTCAGTCAACAATATTGTGTAATAAGTCAGTGTTATTGCAGTCAGTCAACGCTGTTGTGGAATAGGTCAATGCTATTGTATGGTCAGTCAATGCTATTGTATGGTCAGTCAATGCTATTGTATGGTCAGTCAACAATATTGTGTAATCAGTCAATGTTAATGCAGTCAGTCAATGCTGTTGTGGAGTAGGTCAATGCTATTGTATGGTCAGTTAATGCTATCGTCAGTTAGTGCTATTGTGCAGTCAATTACTACTGTTGTGTTATCAGTCAATGCTATTGTATGGTCAGTTAATAATATTGTGTAATAAGTCAGTGTTATTGCAGTCAGTCAACGCTGTTGTGGAATAGGTCAATGCTATTGTATGGTCAGTCAATGCTATTGTATGGTCAGTCAACAATATTGTGTAATCAGTCAATGTTAATGCAGTCAGTCAACACTGTTGTGGAGTAGGTCAATGCTATTGTATGGTCAGTCAATGCTATTGCAGTCAGTCAACGCTGTTGTGGAATAGGTCAATGCTATTGTATGGTCAGTTAATGCTATCGTCAGTTAGTGCTATTGCGCAGTCAATTAATACTGTTTTGTTATCAGTCAATTCTATTGTATGGTCAGTTAATATTGTGTAATCAGTCAATGTTATTGCAGTCAGTCAACATTATAGTGGAGTAGGTCAATGCTATTGTATGGTCAGTTAATGCTATCGTCAGTTAGTGCTATTGTGCAGTCAATTACTACTGTTGTGTTATCAGTCAATGCTATTGTATTGGTCAGTTAACAATATGGTGTAATCAGTCAATGTTATTACAGTCAGTCAACATTATAGTGGAGCAGGTCAATGCTATTGTATGGTCAGTCAATGCTATTGTATTGGTCAGTTAACAATATGGTGTAATCAGTCAATGTTATTACAGTCAGTCAACATTATAGTGGAGCAGGTCAATGCTATTGTATGGTCCATAAGTGCTATTGTGCAGTCAGTTAATAATGTTGTGTCATCAGCCAATGCTATTAATTAAAATGTACTTTTCCATTGCAGCAGATGTTGTTAATCTATAACATGCATACCTTTCAATACTGACACTACACTTCTTGTAATAGAATAAGTATAATTATGGAAATTACATAACAGATGAGAGTAGAGAGGTGTAATGTTGAATTCACCATTTAAAAAAAAAGAAAGTTATCTAGCAGTCAGCCCTTTCAACAATAACACTGCTTCTTGTCTGTCAATTTCTAATTCACTCATTACAATATTTGTTAGCATGACATTTTTGCTATAGTTTCCTCTTAGTGCAAGAAAAAAAGGCCACACACTGAAGTATTGGGCTACTTTAGCATGTGTCGTGTACCAGCAATTGCAGATTTCAACATAACACATTTTCCTCAGATCTAGTTTCTCCTCAAACACTCGGCTCTATACAATGATCTCCAAACATATTCTTGTTGTTGGTGTCCACACAAGCCAGTCATCTCATACCAAAGGAAGTGAAAATATTATTAATTAATTAAACATTAATTAACAATTTAATTTCAAACAGCTATTTTGCTAATTGTCAAGTATTTATTTTATTTTATGCACCCTACATTCTCTCTCTCTCTCTCTCTCTCTCTCTCTCTCTCTCTCTCTCTCTCTCTCTGTGTGCACACACGCACACACTTACATAAAACTCCCTAACCACTTATGCCTGCCAAGAAGTCTATTTGAGATTTCTCTGTATTCTACAATGTTATTTGTGAAACTTCCAATCCAACTTTTGACTGGATTGAGTGAGTTTAACATTGTTAGATGTAAGATTAGTTTGTTAAAATGTCCCATTTGTTCACTAGTATGAGAACAACTTGTCCATGTTTTCAGAGAACCAAGAACTGCAAGCAAGACAAATAATCAATGCACTCACTCCACTGGATAATTATTGGAACGCAATCTGCAGATGAAGACGTGTACATGAATCCCAAGAGTAAAACGATAACAATGGTAAAATGCCACTTTTAAACCATTGTGGTATTTTGCAGATATGGTGCTTGGTCAATATTTTATTGACCAAATGGCACTAAACGGGCGATGTGGTAAGTATTTTATTGACTAAATAGCGCTAGACAGGTGATGTGGTAAGTATTTTATTGACCAAATAGCACTAGACAGGTTATGTGATAAGTATTTTATTGACCAAATAGCACTAGACAGGTGACGTGGTCAGTATTTTGCCACTGCCTTGCCCTCCAAAAATGCTCTGCTACCCATTTGTTAAGGCGGGATTAATCCCAGAGCCAGGTGACCATGAAAAATGTCACATTGCAGGGATTTAAACCCAAAATTACTGGGCCAACAAGCAAGTGCAACAGCTCTACATCACTCAGCGGGCTTGAACAGGCAGAATTGTTTTATTAACCGTACTTCTGTCAGCCTAACTACACGAGTCTGTGACCAGTTTTAGAAAACATGGGGACACTCACTATTGTCTTGTCACCACAAAGCAGATGACACAATCTGTAATTAGAAGTCTATTCAAATACCTCCAGAGGTTTAGGCCCGACTTCCATAACTAGTTAAACACCCAACCATGGCACAACATGTAGCAGAAGAGAATTAGTTTTCAGTCAGTGAAGGAAAGTACAGCTGATAGACTAATCACCCTGTCACATAATGCTGTGACCTAACATATGTGATGTCCTGGGTAGTTGTGCATGATTACTTCACCAGTATCTGCTTGGGAATTACCTGTAGCTGTAAAATGCTGTGTGGATGGAGGGCACAACATGTTTTAACAACATCAACACTCAAGAGATACACCGGTTTCCATCAATACACTGAGCAATCTTACTAAAGCCATAACAACTGCCTTCTTCTATAATTCTATTCCCTATTTCTATACTTGTGACAGTTGATCATGGCCTGACAGTCTTGCATTGTCTCCCCACTATGTGCATATCTGGACAGTCAACTTCATAAATAAACCACTCTTCTACTATTGTTTTCCTTTCATGTTTTTGGTCAGCATGAATATAACAAAAATGTTAACTTGTGAGGTATTGTATGTTATGAGTTGTGCTGGCACAGTAAGTGCATTTACTAGCAAAGATAATGATCTGGGTTCATCCCCGGTGAAAGCATAATTCTTCTTTCTGACAAGTATGGCTCTGAAGTCAATCCAGCCTCATAAAAATAAGTAGCAAATAATTTTCAGAATGTTATGGGAATTATATGGGAAGTAAAGATGAACACCCTGAACCCAAAGGCAGTGTATATGATGGGGCTATTTTTACTCTTAGAGTTTTCATTTGTTGTACAGAATCTTTATCCTCTTAGTTACATTTTATATTACGACATACTGTTGCAGTCACTTCTTTTGTTTAGAAATAAACTGTTTATATCTGTAATGTTGTCTATCCATATATCACTGCCTTGTTTTTATAAGTTCACTTAGTGGTCCATAAAGTTTTGCTTCCACCGTTGTTTCTCTAGGTCGGAAGGTTTCCCTGATATTTCATATGTGGGTCTGTCTTGAAGTATTTCTGGGGCACCAATCTACATGTACACATGACTGATTTGACAATCTTGAATGCACTATCAGTCGTTCTCTTTCCATTTCAATAAGCTAGAACCAATAAATGACAAACAGATTAGCCTGGGACTACAAATACTTGCACGCCAACAATTTTAAAATGCCACAGAGATGACATGGTGATCTCACGAACTGAGGTTATTTTAGTTAACGTGACTAAAAAGCTGACAACGGATGTTGTAATAATATATTCTATATATCTACAACTTTACGGTTTCTTGACAATAAACACAGGCTTCTACAATACCAGAGATGACTGGGCAATCTTGCTGTCACTTTAGGCTGTTTTAGCTGACATAACTAAACAAGCTAACACACGATGATTCTGTAACTACAACTTTACTGTTTCCTGAATGATAAACTAGCTACTACAATGTCAGATAGATGACTGGGTAATCTTGCTGTCACTTTAGGCTGTTTTAGCTGATGTAACTAAACAAGCTAACACATGATGATTCTGTTAACTACAACTTTACTGTTTCCTGAATGATAAACTAGCTACTACAATGTCAGATAGATAACTGGGTAAGCTCCTTGCCTGCCACATTTATTGTGGTCAACTTATTTTAACTAAAAAGAATGCAGGATCTTCTAATAACAACAATG
Organism: Cepaea hortensis; assembly: GCA_963921405.1. Classification (NCBI taxonomy): domain Eukaryota; kingdom Metazoa; phylum Mollusca; class Gastropoda; order Stylommatophora; family Helicidae; genus Cepaea; species Cepaea hortensis. Next base: position 67,276,086 of record OY992877.1, on the reverse strand, counting down.
TTCTTTTACTCACACTTTTATTATCTACAACTTCATATCATCTAAAAAAATAACCAGGTACTACAATGCCTGATATTTCCATAGTCATACAACTGAACGCATGCAATTTAAGAACATGGCACTAATTCCCAAACTAAAATTACTGCAGTGTTGCAATCAGCAAATGCAACACATTTTCCCCATTTCTGGAGTATATTACAAGCAGGGATACAAGAGGGTATAAAATGTTACAAGCACTGATTAAAATCATGCCCACAATACAGCAAAATATGCAACGAAGGAGGAAACAAAGCAATATACATATGCAACATGCAAGCCAGGAGCAGAAATGTTAATGCTGAAATTAGAAATGTTAAAAATAAAAAAGTCCTATACCAAGCTAAGATCAGTGATTTGGCCTTATGTCAGTAATTCAATAACTTAGTTTAGTTAAAAGCAATCATAAACAACTATATTAAACTAATATTTGCATTTCCTTGTTCAAGTTTTTAGTGTACAACGAGGATACACAGAACAACAACAATTGACTAAAGATGTGTATAGAAATAAAAAGAACTTGAAATATCTCATTAAAGACACAAATGTAAACCATCACATCAGGTCCAATAAAGCAATTCTGAGTTTACTGAGACAAGCTGGTATGTAGATGTATACCGAAGAAAACACACTAATTGAAAAAACACAAACAGCTAAGATACAGCACAGGTGACTGTATGAAACCTTCTTTTAAGCACAGAAACAGAGAAAACAGTGGGAAACAAACAAGAAGCTCATTCAGATTTGGTTGTTAAAATATGAAGAAACTTGTGGTCTGTGATACAAGTGGAACCTGATCACTCAATCAAGGAAATCATACATTCACTTCCTGCAATAGTAATTTCTCCCTTCCTGATTGGTATGTACAGACAAGAATGACAACTGAAACTGTGAGTTTATATATACACACACATTTGCATTGGTTGGTTGGTAAAGGATCATCTCCACTGCACACATTACCTCCATAAATGCATCAGTCTCCTCCCATAAGTCACACTAGGAGAAACTCAACACAGCACACAAACTATGTGGCACTGGTTAGGATACAGACATGTGAACACCAGGACCACGTTTTATAAAGTATGAGGCAGGGGAAGATGTCATGTCACTTATTCCCCTTACACATGCACATACCAGAAGGAATAGATGACAGGACACATCTATGTAAAAATATAGAATTCATTCTCTTCCTTTAATATTTGTTCTATTATTATACTAAAATCTATCACAAAGATGTACATATCAAGAAAGAAATATGCTATAATGGAAGTCACAGTAGCTGTGCAGTGATTGCACCCACAGATCGTGCCAGCGGACCTTGGTGCACCACACAACCCATACCTCAGAATAACATGCAGACATCGGGTGTTCTTATACTAAGAACTATTTGTCACTTTTAAATTTACTTGTTTACAAGAGAAGAAAGCACAAATTAAAACAGAGAAACCTTACCGATTATTTGATATGAATATACATGCCAGTACCCAAACCAAATGTTAGTAAGACAGATAATTGTATTCTCTACAGTTTTTTTGTTAGAAGATTTACACAAATGTTAGACCTCGTGCTGGTGTTACATTTGACACCCACACAAAGCATTCTGGTTGGTCACAAATATACACAAGTGTCTGTGTGATATATTCTGATGCAGAGTCCTGAGACCAATTAATGTCACCAAAAGCTGAGTTTACTGGTAAACCCACCATTGAGCTATCTGTGTGTACATCATGTTTGTGGTGATTGTGTACTTGCTCAGTGAAATTGTATTTGGTAATCAATTTGTATACAATTTGTTAACCACACAACTAATGCATGTTTGACTCCTCAAGTTGATCAGAGTAAACCAAATGAGTTATTCGTTTTATGCTGGAAAGTGTTCAAAGTGTTGGATGGTTCATGTAATGCTCTGTGTCTACACAGGGTGCCAAATTACTTCATGTTGATAATAAAATAGGATTGACAACAACAACAAATAAAACAAGAACAGGATCTGACTTCCTTGAGGTTAAAGAAAGTTGACAAAGCAAGGCCGACATATTTAGTAAGGAAAAAATGTGTTATTTTACTTTCATAAAAGAGAGAGCTTTGATAAAGATGGTTGATAATAAAGTTGCATAGAATGAAAAAAAAAAATAAAAAATACTACCATCCTTTAGATTGAAAGAAATGGATAATACAGAGTGAACGAGTTTTCTCAGGAAAAAACAACAACCCAGTGCTATCTTCTTCAATGCTAAAGGTAATTTGGGAAAGCATGGTTTACACAACAAAACTACAATAGACAGGAGGAACATAACATAACATTCTGGCTCAGCAAAGGCCTACTCATAGATTCCTATTAACATGTGGGCTCAGGGAGTGGCTAGAGTATGGACAGAGTTCAAGAAGACAGGTGAATAAATACAGCAGTTTTATCATGTCACAAGCAAACTCCAGAGACTTAGGATGCTGCAATAATGTCACTGGTAATGCATTTTCCAGTACAAACACACACACACATTCACAAAACACAGCAACCAGTGTGGTAAGTAATATGGCAGTGGGTTGCAAGCAAAGGTTATTGAATCTCTAATTCACACAAGTTGTCAATAACATTATCAATTTCATGGTAAACCCCTAGCTTACAGTCCACCATCTGGGTACGTGCAGATCCTTTATATGACATCACAGTCAACTCTCTTGGCGGATTTACGTTCGGTGTTTTGCCATCATTTTCTGAACGACCGCCACTCATGCCTCTCTGTGTGTACTAACACTATATAGGTTTCCACAGCGGTGTTTCGAGCGCTTAACGATAATTGCTAATTGTCATCTGCGTCCGTAACATCTTTGCCGGTCTCTAATTTCACTTTTCCGCACACATGGGCGCGTCTCCACCCCACTCCCTTCCCGCTTGACCTTTGACCCGTGTACCATACATCCGGTCTATTGATCCACTGGCGCCCTACGTGTGTCAGACCTTCCAAGCTAGGACACGGTATTGAGATGAGTACATTCAATTTTAATTAGTTTAATAGTTTAATATTGTCATAGTGTGTTTCATGTAGTTTTGTGTTGGTTTGTATTTGTTTGTCCTGTGCTGACGAAGGCTTTGGCCGCAACGTCCAATTTGTCTCTTGTAGTCGTGTTTCAGTAAAGCTCACAATCTACTTCTCGTTTATTTGGGTGATTCATTCATTGTCAATTTCATGGAAACCCTACAGTCCTGGCAATACACAATCTAAGGTTATTAATTTCATGGAAACCCTACAGTCCTGGCAATACACAATCTAAGGTTATTAATTTCATGGAAACCCTACAGTCCTGGCAATACACAATCTAAGGATGATTATCAATTTCATGGAGACTACAGTCCTGGCAATACACAATCTAAGGTTATCAATTTCATGGAGACTCTACAGTCCTGGCAATACACAATCTAAGGTTATTAATTTCATGGAGACTCTACAGTCCTGGCAATACACAATCTAAGGTTATCAATTTCATGGAGACTCTACAGTCCTGGCAATACACAATCTAAGGTTATCAATTTCAAAGAGACTCTACAGTCCTGGCAATATACAATCTAAGGTTATCAATTTCATGGAGACTCTACAGTCCTGGCAATACACAATCTATGGTTATCAATTTCATGGAGACTACAGTCTTGGCAATACACAATCTAAGGTTATAAATTTCATGGAGACTCTACAGTCCTGGCAATACACAATCTTAAGGTTATCAATTTCATCGAGACAAGTCTTGGCAATACACAATCTAAGGTTATCAATTTCATGGAGACTCTACAGTCCTGGCAATACACAATCTAAGGTTATCAATTTCATGGAGACTCTACAGTCCTGGCAATACACAATCTAAGGTTATCAATTTCATGGAGACTCTACAGTCCTGGCAATACACAATCTAAGGTTATCAATTTCATGGAGACTCTACAGTCCTGGCAATACACAATCTAAGGTTATCAATTTCATGGAGACTCTACAGTCCTGGCAATACACAATCTAAGGTTATCAATTTCATGGAGACTACAGTCCTGGCAATACACAATCTAAGGTTATCAATTTCATCGAGACAAGTCTTGGCAATACACAATCTAAGGTTATCAATTTCATGGAGACTCTACAGTCCTGGCAATACACAATCTAAGGTTATCAATTTCATGGAGACTCTACAGTCCTGGCAATACACAATCTAAGGTTATCAATTTCATCGAGACAAGTCTTGGCAATACACAATCTAAGGCTATCTAGTACCCTGTTTGATCCCTAGACCAAGCCAGAAGTTGAACACAAGTTTGGAAACTACAGTCATGATTAAAAATAAAAGGGTAATTTGCAAACATCACTAGATCATTCCCAAATATCAAACTGTGGACAGACATGCGGTGTGCTCCCCATCAGCTGAAGCTTCAACATGGAGACACTGAGGCGGACTCTCACTCCATAATCCTCAAGCTTTGGACGGTAGACACTAAACGACTAATTCAACTGACTTTATTATCTTCCCCCGGATCACCACTTAATTTATGTAGTCATTTTCATATTCTTATATAATTTTGTGAATATCAAATACAAAGTGCCATAAATAATCACCACAGGCTGACTCCTTAGTGTGCACTTAATTAAAACAGTTAAGTGTACTGCCAGTATTTGGTGATATACCTGGTGCTGACTAAGCTACAAAATGCAGGTATTTGGTCATGTAGCAAGTAATTAACAAGTGAACTGTTTGGCACTAAATGAATACACAGCAAAAAAGAATAGATGACATGAACCCACACGGGGCAGGAAAGGAAGCAAGTATTTTCTTGTGTAGCAAGTAATTTAATCAATGAGTTCTTTGATACTATAGGAGTAAACCAATTGTGTGTTACCAGAGCCCATATAAAAAGCAAAGAACAGTAACAATGTAAACCTACTATAAATGTCATAAAAGGTGACAAAGAATGGCCATCTCATTTCATAGTGAACTTTAGTTGCAAAATCCTATCAACCATGAAAGTCTACAAGGGCTTGAGTTGAGTGCCTATGCCCCAATGGGAGCTGAAAGGCAGCAGCAGAATAAGAAATGAATAGCAAGCACAAAATAGTTCACATTAACTTAAACTACAGGAGACCAGTATTTAGGATTGGTATTTCTAAGCCCCGTTTCAGTATTCCTAGCTAGTGACTTGTAACTAACATATATTGTTTTGTTTTATCCTTTTTCCAAATTATTATATATCCACTTTATAACCATTCATAATAAGAATATAGTATTGATTAAAAAAAGGTCTAGTAGTAAACATTTAATTATATGAAAACTTTAACGTAGGGTTAACATTTTTCAAATATCACTAAACCCGCCTGTCCTACATGAGTGAGTTAATTTGTTACAGCTGAGATTGACTGTTGCCCTACATGTTTGAGAATGGATGGTCTCCACAAAGGTGTGTGTATACTGATCACCATGAGCTTACATACCTAAGGAGTAACAAAACTTGCAATAGCCTTCAACATTCTTGTATGTAGGATTGTGACTCATCTACACATAAACAAAAATAAAACAAGTCATGAACATGTGGAAAACAAATGGTGAACTATAGCAGTGTGTTATCATTTAATGCTAGGGTGATCAAACACCAAGTGTACATATGGTGAGGGGTACACATGAGCACCACACCTGAATGTACACGTAGGAAAAAACAGACACTGCACCATTCAGATTTTAAAAACATGAACAAACAAAATGTGTTGAGACATGTGATTTCATAATAATTCAGCTACCAATGAACTCTTGTCTTTGTTTGCATTGTAAAGGTCCATCTTCGTAATGCCTTGAGTGCCTCTGCCTCCTCCGATTACATCACAGCAGGAAGGTAACAACATTCTGACAAACTCTACAGCACCTGTGACTATCCACATGTGTGTATTCTAGAACCACACGTTATAAATTCTTTTTTGTAGGTAACTTTACTAACTTTATAATTTTATCTGTGCTATCCTTTTCCTATTTCTAGCCACCTGAAGGACTTTCACTATATGAAAAGTGCATGAAGTCTTCCAGGCTTTTATCTTAATCTAAAAAAGGTGTTCAATCAATGTACAACCCCAGGATCACAGCAGAGTATAATATCTCTGGCTCCTTACACATGGTCTATCTGAGTAGTATGCAGTCTGTTTAGCAAGACGATTGGGACAAATGGAAGACTATTACTGCAATGTGGCATCCCTATGGCTTCCAGATAGGTTTGCGGGTGAGGAAGAAGATGGGGAGAAATGGAAGGCTAATACATTCATCGTGGCACCTGTATGGCTCACAGACAGTTAATAGAACAGAAGAAGTCATGACAGATGCAGATACAGAGGTGTGGAGTGATAGGTCTATATAATAAACTGGGTGACTTGCATTGTGAGCTAGGGGAAATCAGCTTGCCAACTTGTCTACTCTGATATATAATAAACTGGGTGACTTGCATTGTGAGCTAGGGGAAATCAGCTTGCCAACTTGTCTACTCTGAAAAACTTCTGATGTACATTTGGTTAGACTGGTTTGACCACAAAACTGGGCTAGTCAGGAAACAATTTGCTCACTACTGGGACTTGACCCTGGACCATTGTGTTAGCAAGATTGTGCACCAAACACTATGCAAACAGAGCTATAGAAAAACTATCAAAATGAAATACAGCCCAGAGTGGGAAAATCAATACCCTGCTATCACAGCTCAAATGTACTAATGCACTGTTTAGCATCAAAAGGTAAAAACTTATTCAACAGATGTGACTGCATTAAAATATATGAGGCCAATTACCTGCAACAGATTGTAGTGCCATAAAACAGGCTCAATGATGGCATACATGCAAGACACAGAAGTGAGATAAATGAAGAATTATCTGTCTTATTTCTTAGTTTGATGATTAGTGAGGCAACCAATACCCATGACCTCTAGTAGTATTTCTAGAGCAACAACCAGAAGTCTTCTGCACATTATCCCGGCAATTTTTCAGTTTGACCTTGCAGTGGCAGGTCAATGTCATTCTTATGAATGTGCAGATCCTCTGCATCTGCACCAAGGACCCACAGAATAACCATTAAGAGGCAGATGTAGCAGGCATGTCGGTGTTGTCAGGGGCTACACTGATATCATGAGTGCGGTCAGATGAGGATTCACCGCCTGCATTTGCCGCCCACTAAAACGTGGGATATAATGGCCACCTATGCCTCTGTGCATTCAGACCAATAAAATGTGATGTTCTTAGAACATCACAGATCCAATAACAGGTTCCTGCGTCAGGATTTTAACAGAAAAGAAAAAACAGAAACGGATGTGGGGTAGTCTTTTACTGGCATTTGAAAGTGGCATTTGACAAGACAATGACTTGTTTCAGAAGGGTGAAAACAAAGTCTGTAAAGAGATGCAAGTTGGAAAAGGACTGACTTAATACTGGCATGCCCTTTTTGAAATTGAAAAATTAAACCGTGGTTTCTTATGCTGAGACAATTGCTACTGTCACAGGATTTTGGTATGGTATTCCCCCAAAAAGAGTTGGATCAGTCATTGAGTTGTTGTTGAGTTAAGAACCGACATCACTGCACTCAGGACATTCCCATACGTGCTCAGTCCCCTTGTTCAACAGCCAGCGAAGAGTCATACTACTAATCGTTCCCACCGCTATCTGATTAAAAGTTCTCCTGGTCTTCCCTCTAAGTTTTGAGATTCTTTCAGATCCCCTGTCAATCCCCCGCAATCTAATTCTTTCCACATATGGATTCTCAATCTGTTCCTCCGCCTTCTCCACCTGGTCTCACAAGCGCATTTCCTTTGCCCACCCAGTCAGTTTCTCTCATGAAGTTTCTAAGAGTTTGCTATCAAGTTGCAGTTTGCCTTTTTATTGTTTTGTAGCTTCCACTTTGGTAAGTCTAATGGTTCTCCCCATTTCATTTTCCAGTAGGCTGATGTGACTCGAGTTCCAATGTAAGTGTTACTCTGATGAAGTAAGTTGCAATCAAAATAAAAGGACAGAAAAATAACTCAGCCAACCAACATGAAAGGAGGCTCTTCTCCCAGAAGAAGTATGATGTGATGCAGAGAAAACCATAGGTGTGGTTCATGGACAATCCTCATGTCACCTAAAAAAAATTTCAGAATTGTTACCTAAAATGTTATACTATGTATGGATTGAGCAAGACAGCAAGTGGTAGGGAAAATGAAACATTATTAAATTAGCGTTTCAGGATTATGTGAAACAAGATGGAAGTGAGCAGGCAGAAAGCTTGTAAACACAGGCGAATCAGCGCTGTTTTCAGGCCATACAGAGGTAAATGTTCTCACAACTGAGTGCCCAATGTTACCTAAACAGAAAGCACTAACAGAGTGGAAAGCAGTGCGTTCTAGTATTATATCCACAACAGTTAGAACCACAACAAGGAAATGAAACAGGAATCTCATCCAGTATTACACACCAACAAATAATGAAACAAGTTCCAGCGAAGAAGTGAATCAAAAGAACACAACTTGAGAAAACCTGTTAATAGTAAAATCCTTTCTCTGGAACCCACAGAGCTAAATACCACGTGTAGAAAAGAATTAGACAAAGCAAAGAATATGGGGAGGACATGCAATCAGGTATAGAAGACGGTAAAAGAGAAGGACATGACGTGAGTTGGTTGGGAGTTTATTGGAGAAATAAAAGGCAGAGATGCAATCAAGTCATTTCTACTACCCAATAACCCAATGTCTTTTATGTCTGTAACTTTTCTGGAATTCAGAAGTTACAAAAAAAAAAAAAAAAAAAAAGCTCGCCCTCCAGAATATACATTTGTCACAAATAACATTACTAGTGTCAATTTCCTACAATATCACCTTTTCATTTTTCACAGATTTTGTACAACAAATACAACTGGTCATATACACATGAACTACTGGTAAATATTCCTCACAAATTTGTTCCAGCTGAAGACATTTATGAAAAAAATTCTGAATGTAGTTTTCATGTTGCATTTTTGGTGGACTAATTTGGCACTCAGTAAAGAAGAAATCTGGCAAACATTTTGAACAGAGGTAAGATTTAAAGGCAATAGCTGTCGAAGAAGACAGACTACACCACAATACAAGTCACCATGAGAGCTTCTAGGGGAGGAGGTACTGATGTCAAGACTATTGAGGTAAATGATGATGTGCATACCTCACCTCAAAATATGAGCAAACAAGAAAACGCTTACAAAAATATAACAATATAAAAAATGTGTTACACTAAGTACAAACGCCAAAAGAAATGGAATATGTTATGGGAGAATAAGAAATAAAAATATCTGAACTAGATAAGAGTCTAATTGTAAAAAATGTAAAAGTATAAGGATGTTTTAATAATTAAGACAACAATGCCTGCATGTGCATAAAATTATTATGATTGTTAACTTTTTTTTTTGTTCTGACAAAACTAAACATAACAAGTATAGATGATGTCAAAGATTTTGATGAAAACGATAATTACAAAACAGTCAAATAAAAATAATTCATTTATACAAGCACAAGAGTAAATATAAGTGATTAATAAGAAAAATGGAAAACAAGTTGTTTATCTTTCTTTTTGCAATTTTGTTCTCAGAATATGGACAAAGATCTGGGACCACCCATATTCAATACAGACATTTAACCATATTACCAGAATGGAATACTGGGCGTTCATAAAGGAATACACCAAGTTCACCAAATAAAATCTATGTGAAAAACTGCTTAACAGTAGATAAAAATGCTTCACTGGATTTAAGACAGGAAGTTACGGTTACAAACAAACAGACCATGGAATAAATTCTATTTACGAGGTGCAAAACACACAAGTCTCAATTTCATTAATGGCACAAGTTATACTGTGGTACTGTATGCACAAACCAGTTCCACGGTGTAATCAGGTACAGAGATCAAATTCACAGAAAGATAATATTTCACATGTAAGCAGTCTAAACTTACACACTGTGACTGTGTGAACTCTAAATACTCAGATTTTATTCCGCACATTACAAGTGAACCATACTTTCTGACAGACTTCGCGTGGAAGACAGGGCTAGAATTCCTGTTGCTATAAATTTAGGAAACTTTGAATAAATGAATATATTAAACAACTAAATTTGAAACTCCCAATTGTGTTAATCAAAGAACAAAGAAAATAATACTTGAAATGTGGGTTAAAATAAACAGCAACAGGAAAAGAATAAAAAGTGGCCATTTCACTGATCTATAAGCCTGGTATAGGAAAACTGTCAATCTCACCCTGCGGCATAGGGTAGCCAACCATCCCTTGACCCTGTCCACTGAACTGTTGTTGCTGTGCGGGCTGGACCTGTATACCTGTATACTGGTTCATGGGGACATTCATGCTGCTGCAGGCAAGCACGTGTGTGTGCATTGGTTGATGCAGGGGTTGGGAGGAGGATGGACATATGGGGGGAGGAGAGATACAGAGAGAAGAGAAAATTAGTGTAAATGATTACTCTAAACAAACGCACAAATGAGTCAAATGATGAACAACTTATTGGTCCAAAACTATTAGAAAATTATAAACAAAGCACACCTTTGTCTAGATGTCACATTCGATACCAAACATGAATAAATCTGGATAACACACATGCCACCAAACACCAATCAATGCAAATGAAATATCCACTATTACATATCAGTCTAGATGACACTGACCAATTAAAGTTAGTTGCATGTCCTTTACAGGAAATTGCAACCAACTCCAGCATTTATTGCCCGTCTGCGATTTACAAGGCAATTTTATATTCAGTAGTTTGCGAATTGCTTTCTGAATAATGACTGCCTCATCCCATTTCACTCACACTTCAGCCATAGACGGTTACACATGCCAGTAAGAAATAATACATCCAGACAACTGATTTATCATCAAGATTAAAAACAAACAACAATATGCATGACACGTAATTACCAAATATCAGTCTGGATGGCACAAATTTCACTAAATCTCTCTTCTTCCCTCAATCAGCTCATGCCACAGTGTCCTATCTTTGCTATCTCCGACAGCTTCCTCAAAGTCCCCCCTATATTATTCATCTGTCTCTTATTCTCTTCTCCATGTTCTCTTAGATCTCCCTTTATTTCATTTACCCTGTACATCCCATTGTACACACATACATTTGACTGGTGACACAGAATACATATGACATCTCACTTGAAGTGCATAGGTAATGGCTTCCTAAACAAAGGAACTACCTATAATGGTGAGCTGTGTCCTCTTGAAGGAGCCTAAAGGATTATAATTCCCGTAAACCTATGCTTTATATTTATAAACTTGCGTATCAACTGGCCTGGTAGTTTAGGCCTGATTTTTTTTTCTCTCGCAAGCTTTGAACTCAAGCGTAGTCTATACACACTACTTCCTGCTGGACTGAATTTTGTGTGTGGATAAGCTTTCCCTATTAACAGAGTTCATCGCCATTAGGCGAACCCACCCTGACTTCAGAGATACTTGTAATTTACGTCTACAAGTCAAGGAAGAGTGGGCATTTTTAGCCCAATTGTCCGGTGTAGGGGTTGAGCCCCTTACCTCGGCATCAGCACTCCGGATGTTTAAGAACACGTGTTCTTATCCATTCGGCCATGCTGACCTAAACGCCTGTAGCCATGTTTTCAAATCCCCTTCCAGGCCGGGACTTGGTTTCACTGACCTGGGTTCCCAGGCTGACCCAGACTAACACTGATACCTGGAAATGTCCTGGGAAGACCAGATAACCAGGGTGCCACTGAGCCCATCACCCACTGAATGCTGATTGGTCTATACAAATGTGGGGCTAGCACCATGTACTCAATACAACTCGAGGTGTGGACAATGGCCCTTGACTGTACTTTATTCAAAAGCACCCAAAAAGTGTCAGATCTTGAAAATACCATTGCTGGTGCCAGGTGAAAGGATAGATGAGTACGAAGTAAAGGTCACCGTTTACAGGCAATCCTGGGATATTGTGAATACAATGCCTGGTGTATACACTCTTGACCACACGGCACTCAATTATGGATGTGGTCATTACCAGCTGGCTCCCCTATATAAAACAAAAAATAACCAGTAACCATTATATGATGCTGGGTTGGCTACACAGTCACAACAAAACTTTCCATGTCTAGAGGTATTTGAAGCCAGGACCATCAGGTTTACAGTGAGTCCACTAGGCTGTACACCATCATACATCCTAGGATATTTGAGGACTGAAGTTTAAAGGATATAGCCCTTGCTGATGTCAATGTCCGGGCCTAGATTTTACCCAATATACCTCCAATAGATTAAATACTTTTGCTTTGCTGGATTTTATAACATGTCTTAAAAGGTGAATGGTGGGTTACGTTCACTGCTCAGCCATCTGATCCTAATATAATTTCACCACTAGTCACATGATAAAAACTACGGCAAACTGCAAACTAACTCCGCCGTTTCTCACATGTTAAAAATTATGGCAAGCTAACTCCACAGCTCTTCATTTGTTTAAAAACTATTTAAAAGCTCCAGAATCAAAACTAGTTTGATCACACTGAATTGACAGCTACAGTTAGAAAGCAATATTACCCCACCATTTGATAATGATATATTACTCTGTAGTTAGAAAGTGATATATTACTCTGTAGTTAGAAAGTGATATATTACCCATATGCCTGGTAGCTGGAATAAGCAGGCCACTGTGCAGGAGCTGCAGGAATGTAGGGGGCAGCTTGGGGAGGAACTGTGCCCTGGTACGCTGGTGCAGTTGTGGCATAAGGAGCTCCCTGATAATAGCCCATATTGTAGAACTGTCCGTAGGCTCCCGTAGCTGGTGTAGCTGCTATAGGTTGCTGTGCTTGGGACTGTAACATAACAACTGGCGGCTGCAGACAGACAAACAAGACATACAAATGCAAATTAACATAACTGGCAGCTAAAAACAGAGAAACAAGACATGACAATGCAAATTAACAACTGGCAGCTGAAAACAGAGACACAAGACACGACGATGCTTATGTAACATAACTGGTGGCTGCAAACAGAGACAGACTACAACAATGCAAATACCAGACCATGGTTACAGTTTGCTTTTTTCTATTTCACTACACTGTCAATCAACATCTAACTGGCATAGTTAATCTTTGTACAATGACAGGTTTGCGCATAACACCTACGATCTCTGTTCATACTTTCTCCTGTACATATTCAATGGTGATAACCCACAATGCACTGCAGAAGTCAAGACATAGCTACACAGAACTCAATGTAGAGCAGATAGATATAAAACTAACATATAACTGGATACTCAGCTAACAGTATACTACAAGAAGCAATGATGTACAGACCAAGTGGAAGCAGAAGAAGAGGAAGAAGCCGCCACATAAACGATGGACAGAGGGGACAGCACAGTCCATGGGAACCTGAACACATGAAACCATAAATGGGCACTCTCCCGCTGTTTATGCTTCACTTCAACACCGCAAGGTACAAGAGGAACAAGATAAGTTGAGACGAGATGAGATGAGAAGGGATGAGATGAGACAGGGCAAGAAGTAGGACATACAGGTAATGGATTAATGGAATAGCAGAGCTAAAGAGCCCATGCAAGGCTTGTTAGAAATATCTTCCTAATTTGACACTGAAAGACGTAACAGGGAATGCTGAATAAAGAAAGAAAAAAAGAGAGAAATATTTATTTATAACAATATCCGGTTACTGAATAAGATAATGAGGATATGAATTACTGGGAAATAAATGTCAACATGTAATCAGAAGAAAAATGACAAAATATAACTCTGTTATTTCCAGTAGGTAGCAGTAACATCCAATGGGGAAATAACAATAACAAAATTGCAAGTGTATTGCTTAAGGTGGTAATTAAACACACTTGAGGCAAACAAAAAAGTAGTAAAAAAACAAAGGACACTTCCACACCTTGAGGCATAATGGACATATGGTGCTAGCCCCATATTTGTATACACCATCAGCATTTGATGGGTGATGTGGTCTCTATCATGCCTGCTGCCTTTACTTCCCAGACCATTTCCTGGTTCCCATTTTAGGCTGGGTCGATTTGAGAGCCCATGTCAATTTTACAACAAATTCCCCATCTGGAGACAGATGCTGACGGGCAAGCATGGAGACTACACTAACAGGGGAAGTAAATAACAGAAGAGAAAGACAAAACAACCGGCAGTACTCACACTGTTGGATGCTGACTGCTGGCTGGACGGGTTGGAGTCGTTGGATTCCTTCCCCCAAGAACATTTCACTGGCTGGTCATTGATTGTACTACCATGGACAGCACAGATAGCCTGTGTGGCAGCCTCCTTAGAGTTGAACCTGTAACCCAGACAAAGTGAGCTCATGTTATCGGAAACCCAACACATGAGCAAGCATGCTAGAAAAGGTCAAGTTGATGTGTGAAGTGTTAGGCCTCATCATATTCTTGGCTGAAACATAAGTAGATGAGGTGACTAGTTCTCTTCACTGTCCATTTTCTGACCCAGAAAATGGGCCCCACTTTATGAGATTAAGCCTGCCTAGGTCAGAAATAGACACAGCACTCAGGGAACGCCCATATGTACTACATCTATCTCAGAAGATGCTGAAGAGCATGGATGCTTATACAGGGTGTTTGTAAAGTCTCATTGCACTTTGTATGTAGAACAAATATGAAATAAATTCTTTCTTCTGTTGATAACACCATTCTGTTTAGTGCAAAGAATTACTCCAGCAGACAACAGCTATTTGCTGCATATTGCATCACGATGGACTGTGGAGCACATTTTTTTATGACATGTATTTTATTATTCAATTCTGTTCTATATATAAATTGTAGTAAGACTTTACAAACACCTGGTAGTTCTCAGACCAATGACAAGTGTTGAATTTATCACCCAGTCAAACACTGGTGACACAGTACTCAGGGAATGCCCGTATGAGCTACATCTACCTCAGAAGAGAAGTGCATGGGTACTTGTAGTTTCACTGGTCAGTTACAAGTGATGCTTATTGTCCTCCCATTATGAATGCTTGGAAATATTTGTTCTGATTACCGGCCTTTCATCCTTAAGCATAATTTAACCAGGAAGTCAACATAATTCGGTGTTACAAGTTGACAAGACCTGAGAATTCACAAGATTAGTCTTAATCCAATTAGTCTGAACATTTCAATGAGTCTTGATACTTTCAGCATGTTTCTTGTTGTTGTATGGAAAGAGACAGCATCAGATGGTGTGAAAAAAGGTGCAATTAAGCCAATCCTCTCATCATCATGCCCTAGAAATGGGTCCGTAGTAGACTATGAGCTGAGGTTAGAGCCAACATCACAGCACTCGGGACATTCCTACACGTGCTCTGTCCTCATCTTCAACAGCCAGTGAAGAGTCCAATACTAATCATACCAGTTACAGTCTATGTGTCCGTCTGACCTTTCCTCAGAGTACTGATTGTTAAGCAGATCATATGTTCACTGCCTGTCGCTCCCTTCCCTCCAGATACCTTATCACCAATACACCACCCAAGCCAATCTGTCTGTCTGCTTGTTACCCACTACACCAGCATATCTTAGGGAAAAGGTCCGACAGCCGCTCCCTATCTTTGATTAATGAATTGAAGCATACCACTCTGCATGAAGTATGCCTGTCTTCACCTTTCTTAGCACGCTCTGTGAGTTTATTACAATCACGGCATGTGTAGGCTGTTTGTCCTACAGCCAGTAGAACTCAGCTGTGACTCCCTCCACCTACATTGCTACAGCTCTCCTCATATTCTCCTCATGACAGATTGAAGGGTCTTCACTGCAAATACTACAACACTGAAACAAACGCAGCTACATCGATTAACAGAAACAATAGTGACAATGTACCGTATGAATGCATAGCCTTTGTCCTTGAAAACACGCACTTCCTGAATGGTGCCATACTGTGAAAATGTCTTTCTCATTAGTTCATCTGTTATTAGAATATAGAAGTGTGTTGATAACATATTAAGGATATGTAGTACTGGAAACTACAATGTGGGAATCAACCATATATAATAAGAACAACAAAACCTATGACAAAGATGAATTATATCAAGAAAATGGAAAATTGTCAAAAGACAAAAACATGAATGACAAAAATATACTCACCACACAACATGAATAAGTATAACAAAAATATAAACTCTTAGGTTGGAAATTAGAATCCACAAGGAAGCCTGTGAAAGAGTCGCACAAAGCATGAACTCTGTACGTCCTGTGACAACCCTCAGGAGTCTCAGAGAAAACTGCATACACAAACCGAATGACGAAGTTAGAAATGATCCCAGAACCTTTGGAATGTGAGGCACATGGTTTAACTACTTCAATGCGGAGTCACCCATCAGAACAGAATAGAAATGAGGACACTAATATTTTCAATCGCATCCTGTGTAAAAATAAGACAAGACGGGTAAAAAAAAAAGTTGCTTAAAAGTCGACAGGGTCGACTTCATCGCACCGGGTTTTATCCCATATGGCTCTGTCTCTTTCCACAGCGCGGAAAGCGTCGCACCAAGCACGAACTCCGTAGCTCTAGCGACGACCCACAGGAGTCTCCGAAATTTTAACACGTGAACCGAAGGACGCGGCTCGGAATCGAACCCACAACCTTCATAGCCTGAGTCAAACGGCTTGACCACTTCGCCACAGAGACTCCCAGACAAGACGGGTATCTGGTGTTAAGAACAAGACAAAGAGGGTACCTGGTGTCAATAACATAGGTTTCTGGTATCAAGAACATGGGTATCTGGTGTCAAGAACATGGGTATCTGGTGTCAAGAACACTTACGGTACAGAACATAAATTAGGACACATATTTTCAAACATATCAAGTGTAAAAATAAGACAAGAGGGTACTTGGTGTCAAGAACATGGGTATCTGGTGTCAAGAACATGGGTATCTGGTGTCAAGAACATGGGTATCTGGTGTCAAGAACACTTACGGTACAGAACATAAATTAGGACACATATTTTCAAACATATCAAGTGTAAAAATAAGACAAGAGGGTACTTGGTGTCAAGAACATGGGTATCTGGTGTCAAGAACATGGGTATCTGGTGTCAAGAACATGGGTATCTGGTGTCAAGAGCATGGGTATCTGGTGTCAATAACATTGGTATGGTAGAGACAAATCCCAAGACGCTTGACGTGAGGAGACACAAGAGTTAACTCAAAAACAGATTAGTGAAACTGAAATTGAAATGACCAATACAGCATCTGGGAGCCATGATAGTGTAGTGGCTAGATGCTCACCTGCTGGTCCTGTAGTCAAGGGTTTAAAACTGCATGGGGACAGATTTTTAAACATTGACCTGGGTTCTCAGGTAAACCCAGCTTAAAATGGGTAAAAGGAAATGTTTGGTTAAGTAATAGTGGCCATAATGATACTGACCAGATGCAGGTCCACATGGCCGAATGGGTAAGAATGCGTGTTCTTAAACATCCGTTGTGCTGATGCCGAGGTTTTTGGTTCAGCCCCTACACCGGACAGCTGGACTAAAATGCTTAACTGTCGTCCTTGACTTGGGGACATAAATTACAAGTATCTCTGAAGTTGGAGTGGGTTCGCCTGATGGCGAGGGACACTGTTAATAGGGAAAGCTAATCCACACGCAAAATTCAGTCCATCACTACTATAAATAGTGTTATAACTTATGTGTGCAAGAATTTTTACTTTGCTTACTAATATAGGGTGTATTTTTAATGACTGTGGGATTTATGAAAATATTGCCGTTCCAAGTTTTGTATTTACCCTTTGTGGAGCTCATGCAACATAAATGGTAAATACAAAACTTGGAACGGTAAAATTTTCAAAAACCCCAGTCATTAAACATACACCCTGTACAGCATCTGACTACACTTACTAGGCTAGTTTAAAAATCTCCTTACAATTAATTAACCATATTTTCTAACATCCCTCTCCCGAATAAGTTTTTACCTTCACATCGGCACACTTACACGAGTAACCGATGAATATGAAACTTCCACACTCCCGACTTAATTTCAATAAATATTAATGATTATCATTTCTAATCCAGGTTTATTAAGAGCAGGCACATTACCCTCACACAGCTTCTACAATGATGGCTTCCAACTTTCCTTCTCTCTGACATCTTAGCCGTATAATCAGATTGTATTCAAGTCCCAAGAGAGATGGCTTCATTGATTTTTGTGTACCCTGGTTACTGGATTTTGTCTCACTTCCCCTCTTTTCACCATTCGAGTGAAAATATGTTTTGAAACTCATGAAGGCAATTTCAATAGCGTGATTTCGCCAGGAAGTTGAAATCGATGAATAAAACAATATATGCATCATTGTCTTAGCTGTTTCACAATCCATTATGGTAATTACGCATATGACTGTATATCAGCAAATGAATTGATAAGTAGTACCACATGAGCTATGGAGAAACATGATTGCCCAAGCCAGTCGGCCAGGTGCATGAAGAAGGTGCACATGATGAAGCGTAGAGAAGCAGTCTATGTTCAGGTTTTCTGCAAACTGACTACCAATATATACACCTCCCAAGGTAAACTAAGTGACAATACAGTCACTTGCACCTGTGTGTAAAATGTATCACTGGTCTTTTGCCAGCACAATATTCCGGACGACTGATACATGGAAATGGTGTGTGTATGTGTGTAAGAAGGTGAGGATGTGTATTAGAGAGAAGAGAGCAGCAACTCATGCAGCAGGAACCTGCTAGTACGTGGCATCGACACTGTGTTGGCCTGAGTGCACAGAGGATAAGGTGGCCAGTCAACCTTTCCTGTAGCGAACAATGAGAGCTGGCGTGGGACCCTGGTTTGCTCACGCTCATGCATCACAGTATTTTGAGAAGGAGACTACACATTACTTTTTTTTTAAAAAAAGCCTACACATACACGGAAGAAGGGGGGAGGGGAGAGAAGGGGAAAGCCTACTTGCGATAAAAGAGAGAGGGGGGAGAGCCAGCTTGCAATAAAGGAGAGAGAGAGAGAGAGAGAGAGAGAGAGAGAGAGAGAGAGAGAGAGAGAGAGAGAGAGAGAGAGAGAGAGAGAGAGAGAGAGAGAGAGAGAGAGCCTGCTTGTGATAAATAGGAAAAGGAAAGTAAATCACTGTAGATCTCAGTGTGGTGAATATGTAAATAATATGGATAAATGAATAAGGAAGATGAAGAGAAAATTACAAAAATAAAGAGAGATTTTTCTAGTACTGTTCTATTTTTTCATTAAATCACAACATGGATGGGAAAAAAATTATGTGGCAAAACTTTCAAGCAACAAGTATAAACAATATTTGAGGATCCTGCTTCCCTGCCCCTAATAATTTATGTATCTGAACTCATCTACCAAGAAATGGCTGCTGTACCTGTTAGGCCGGCGGCCACACCTCCACAGTAGACAGTGCAGTTGGTAGAGCTGGACTGATTGTACACTTCATCATAAACAAGAGGCTTTGTGTCTGGTGGACAAAGACAGCAAAAACAATAATAAGAATTTCAACCCAAGAACACACAAAAATATTGCAGACATTCTCATAAGAAATGCGATTATATATAAATGTTATACAACTATTCTTGCCAAATATATTGACATTTCCGGCCCATTGCAATTAGAGCTCAAAACGTTAACACAATTCAAGACACTTTCACAATTATAACCGTCCATGCATACAGAATGCAGCTATGAGAAGCACACGTTATGTCAAAAGTGATTTATTTGATAGTTTTTATTAGTGTGAAAGGTCAGATTGATGGGTTGGAACTGAGGTAAACTTCACTGCACTTGAAATAATCAATCAGTGTCTCAATCTCCTCCTCAATTACACTACATGGGGAGAATGTCAGCACTATGCACAGACTGTAGTAATGTCCAGAATCCCAATATATGGGGGGGGGGGGGGGGGGGGTAGAATCACATACTACAGGCTTACAATATGCCAGGGGTAAGTTTTCTAATGAAGATATTCAGATGGTACAGGGGCCTCTTTAGGCTCCTCTGAACTATTTCCAATTGCTGAGGGTGCCCTGTTAAAGGAGGCTGGCTATTTGATCCACTACTCAGGAATCTTAGGTAATTAATGTGAAAGAAGAAACTTCCTACACCTGGGTTTGCATTCTGTTCTCCGTGAGTCATGAAATATGATGTGCTTTTATGTGACTCTCATCAATGATGTAGCAAATATTTTGAAGAATGTTGCTCTCATCACAGCCCGCCGGAAAGCTTCTTGATTCTAACTGCTCTCCTTCATTTGGTCATGCTAAGCCAATTTAATCACCTTTGGCACCTTCATTTTCTTATTCTGGTAATTTTGAGAAGTAAACTCTGCTGAAATTTTCTTTTTAAATTGTCAGATAGTCATCAAGATCATCATCATCATGTGCCATGCCAAAATGTTGGGCAGTCATGGTTCACTATCACAGATGGTCACAGTCATGGAAGAGGTCAGTGTTCTTGCTCCAACTATGCCAAGTGGTCAAGCCATCTAGAGATGTATCTATTTGTCTTCCTTTCCCATCAAGTTTGCTAAGCTGTCTTTAAGTTTATTTGTTCCCATATTTATCCACACAATCTTGATTGCCTACATATAATTTCTCTAGTCAATAAGGTTTTCCATTTGTTTCTTGAAGGGCTTTCTCATTCATTTTTCTGTCCATCCATGGTATTCTTGCAATTTCCTCAGGAACCAATGTTCCACTGCCATTAGATGTTTCTCAGCTTGCTTGCCCAAAGTCCATGTTTTACATGCACACAACAGTACAGTTTCTCTATAGCACTTTAACACCTTTCCTCACCGACTCATGGCTGAAAGAATAAGACCCGCACTAGCTCTTAAACTTCCAGAACGCTGATGACCAGGTAGTGGGATCATTTCCTATATGTGTCAGTTTGGACTTCAACATTGACTTCTCACTCAGAAAGCAATGGCAGACTTGTGAACATAAAACTGCTTAGAAAATCAACCTGGTGTTGGTCACAGTGTTCTGCAAAGGACCTGCAATTTTAAATATTTAAAAATAAAGTTTTCTATCTTGCATAAGACCAGCCATGGCGATCCTTATTCGAATGTCTATAAGGCATCTTCCATAAGATGTTATGACAAGATAGTTGTACCAACTCACCTGTTTAAGAATGTAGTCACTATTATACAATTCCATTATGACAAGATAGTTGTACCAACTCACGTGTTTAAGAATGTAGTCACCATTATACATACAAATTCCATCAACAAGTCTGTTGCTGTTACTAATTCGGCTGTGTCTGAATCTTTGCCCTTTAATCCCAGTACCATGCAGGTAACTTCAAGTGTTTTCCTTTACTTAACTACTGCTTTGTTCCAACACACATAACTTGGCATTGGAGGCCAAAGAAATTTGATTATTCAAATTTCTAGGTAATAACAAAACACAAAAACAGGTAACAGTTTTATAAATTTTATACACAACAGGCACTCCAATAATGCTAGTGACTAGCTTATTACAACTGCTGAACAAATCTGAATACAACAATGTTGAATTACCAGACCTATTGTCACAATGATTTCTGCTGCAATGACAGCAAGAACCTGGAGAAAGGAGATGAGAATATAGCAGGAATAGTTTACTTCGAAACTTACTTTCTTTGACTATGGGAGCAGGAGGTTTCCTTGTGGCCCAGTTAGTCCTGATTGGTCGTGTGCCTAGCCACTGGTTGTTCATATTGTTAATAGCAGCTTCAGCATCCTGTCAATGATAAAAGTAATGTTAACTTCATCTTAGGCTCATTGCTCTGGTCAATTTATCAGGAGCACAATTAGGCTAGTTTTATACAGCAGCTGCCTGTACTTCTTCAGATCTCTCAAACCCAAATTATGAGACTGGGATAGTGAATTGTGCTGATCATCGTTACTTCACCACATCACTTGTACCCAAATTATGAGACTGGGATAGTGAATTGTGCTGATCATCATTACTTCACCACATCACTTGTATCCATATTATGAGACTGGGATAGTGAATTGTGCTGATCATCGTTACTTCACCACATCACTTGTACCCATATTATGAGACTGGGATAGTGAATTGTGCTGATCGTCATTACTTCACCACATCACTTGTACCCATATTATGAGACTGGGATAGTGAATTGTGCTGATCATATTTACTTCACCACATCACTTGTACCCATATTATGAGACTGGGATAGTGAATTGTACTGATCATCATTACTTCACCACATAACTTGTACCCATATTATGAGACTGCGTAAGTCAGTATTGTAATGACTGATCTCTGGTACTCATACAGAGGTTACAGGTGAGAGAACTGACTTCACTTCACATTGTGATACTCGTGGCAGGTGCCAGCCATTTTGCAGAAAGTGGCTGAAGTATAGAGCCATCTCATACCGGCATAGATCCTCTCATACCAGCACAGACCCATCTCATACCAAAACAGAGTCTCTCATACTCGCACAGACCCTCTCATATCAGCACAACCCTCTCATACAAGCACAACCCTCTCATACAGCAAAAACCCTCTCTCATACCAGCATAGACCCTCTCTCATACCAGCATAGACCCTCTCTCATACCAGCATAGACCCTCTCTCATACCAGCATAGACCCTCTCATACCAGTACAGACCCTCTCATACCAGTACAGACCCTCTCATACCAGCATAGACCCTCTCATACCAGCGCAAACCCTCTCATCCCACACACACCCTTTCATACAGCACAGACCCTCTCATACCAGTACAGACCCTCTCATACCAGCACAGACCCTCTCATACCAGTACAGACCCTCTCATACCAGTACAGACCCTCTCATACCAGTACAGACCCTCTCATACCAGTACAGACCCTCTCATACCAGTACAGACCCTCTCATACCAGTACAGACCCTCTCATACCAGTACAGACCCTCTCATACCAGTACAGACCCTCTCATACCAGTACAGACCCTCTCATACCAGCACAGACCCTCTCATACCAGCGCAAACCCTCTCATCCCACACACACCCTTTCATACAGCACAGACCCTCTCATACCAGTACAGACCCTCTCATACCAGCACAGACCCTCTCATACCAGCGCAAACCCTCTCATCCCACACACACCCTTTCATACAGCACAGACCCTCTCATACCAGTACAGACCCTCTCATACCAGTACAGACCCTCTCATACCAGCACAGACCCTCTCATACCAACACAGACCCTCTCATACCAGCGCAAACCCTCTCATCCCACACACACCCTTTCATACAGCACAGACCCTCTCATACCAGTACAGACCCTCTCATACAGCGCAGACCCTCTCATACAGCGCAGACCCTCTCATACTATAATAGACCCTCTCATACAGCACAGGCCCTGTCATACCAGCATAGAGCAACTTCATGCCAAGCCTTACTATCACTTTAAAGGAGTTTCTTCCATGTCTTTCTCAAATTATTAAATATGTCTGTAATTCTCTTCCATATGCTTTTTAAAGTCTCTGTATATTTTTTTTTTAACTTGTGTATTTTTGAGGAAAGACCTTCTAGTTAAGCTATTAATCGATTTTCTCAATGTGTATCATATCATGTCTTTCACAAATTATTAAATGTCTCTAACTGTCTTCCCTTTGCTTTAAAGTCCACATATATTTTGTTTTGACTTGTGTATTCCGGAGGAAGGACTTTCTAGTTATGCTGTTAACTGGTTTTCTCAATGTGTATCATATTCAGTGCATAGTATAAGCTGTTTTATATTATGAACACTAACCGCAAATCCCTAGAAAAACACTGCCTCAGTCATTTGTGTTTATGATCTTGGAAATAATTTTACGCAGCACATTTTTTTAGACCGAAATATTTATGTAATAAATAGTAAGTCGTTATAAAAACACAGAACTCTGAATTTGAATTTTTTAAAAAAAACTGAAATGTGACGATGATTATGTAATTATTCAGCTGGCAAAGAGAAGTATCTAGCTCCTTGTGAAGAGAATTTAAAGAGTAATGTCCTCCCCAATTACTACCTCACTCTACTGCTTATAAAAAGTCCAGAGCTTTTCTGCTTCAGGCATATTATTTGGAGGTTTCCCACAGCATTTTGTCACTCAATCACATAACCACATGGCAGATTTATCACTGGCATATTTCACCCTTACAGCCGTAAAGTGCATAGCCTGAAGCAGTGTTAATCCTATCATCATGTTGACGGCTTCATTAGAACATTCTCACATTTACAATTAATCAATGCATACATAAATTCTGCTGATTTTAATCAATACATGTGGATAAGATCTGCTGCATAAACGGGTAAGCTTCAATTAAAACTCCAGTGCTCTTTCCCTTCTCCAATTTATGTATTCTAGTAATTCCAACGAAAAATTGAATCTGAAATGAATACAAATGAAAAAAAAAAAAAGGAACTCCAGTGTGCATATTCAGAAATCCCACATCAGAAGGACATTGCAAAGAGTAGATCATACAAAGTTAGTTGCATGTCCTTTACAGGACGTTGCAGTTAACCCCCCCTCGCGCTTTCCGACTGCTTGCGATTCCTGGGCAAGTTTATGTTCAGTAGTTTGTCATTGCTTTCTGAACAACCGGCACCCATACCATTGCGAGAAGGAAACCATTGCAAGGCAGTCTGCTTCCAAACCGCCCACAACTGTGTTTCAAACATGATATGCAGGATTACGAATTGCATTCGTGACCTCTTTGCCACAGCAAAAATTTTTAGGAAACAAAACAAGCAGGTATAACCATGGAAGGAATCTGTCTATAGTTCAAAGTAAACCCTACACAAATGCATGCCCAAGTCAGATGCACTGACCTGTGAGACAGAGAGATGCATAGCTACAAGATGGTGCATCCCTTAGTAAGAGGAAAGAAGCAGGGGGTTCCCTTGAATCAATAGAACCTGAAGGGAACCTCAACATTAAAACTGAACCTTCCACTGACACAGACAGATGATATATTAACAGTACATTCTTTCCATTAAATGCCTAGTTTCAAACATTAAACATCACAATGTGTAGAATATACTGGGAGATCCAAAGGCTTTAGCTCGTTTGATAAGAATGTCTCTGAATCTCACAGAACCACAAATAAATTCAATATATAATTTCACACTAAACCCAAAATATAGTTTCACAAGTAAATCCAATTTATAGTTTCACAAGAAAGCCAAATAAATGTTTGGCAAGAAAATCCATTGTATAGTTTTACAAGTAAATCAATATACAATTTCACAGCCAGGCAAGTGAAGAAATCATGGATTGATAGTATTAAACAAGTATTCAAGAATCTGCTGACCCTTCTGCATCAGATACAAAACATCATCACAATGATATAACAAGGGCCTGTTTAGATGCCATCATGGCATTTAATGACTATGGTGCTAGATTCATAATGTTTTGACCAAGCAGCACTTGGTGGCTAACGCTTATCACCATTAACCCAACAATAAAATGCTGCTCACTTTCTGAGGCTAGGTTGACTTCTGAACCCATGCGATCATGAAACAAATCCAATATCAAATTGGATCCTGTATAGCTCGGTCTCTTTCTGCAGGCAACCTGCCAAAAGCCTCACACAGAGCATGAACTCCATAGTTCCAACGACGATTCCAAGACGTCACCGTGAAAATTGCACTCATTAACCGAATGGTGTAGTCGAGAATCGAACCCACAACCTTTGGCAGACGGTTGTAACCACTTTGCCATGGAGACAGAAATGAGTGATATGAAGAGGACATGGTGCCTGAGGTTGTAAAATATATGACACTTGTGGTGTGTTGCTTGAGGGCGCTATGTCCAACTGAGGCATAAAGGACTGCAGAAGAAGTAGAATAACATCAACATTTACATTCACTTAACTTAAGGAAAATCACAGTATTTACAAAAATCTCACCTGTTTATTTACGAATGAAACAAAACCATATCCTCTGGATTTCATGGTGGCAGGATCACGGATGATTTTACAGTCTCTGGAAGAAACAAACATGACCCAAATAAATAAATACACACCTGCTTCCAACATCCTTTGACAAGAACAGGACTCCACAGTTATCTCCAAAGAAGCATACTTTCTCGCAACAAAAATATTAGCCCACTGCATTGTTAGAAACTGTTATCCAATGAAAATGTTGTGTAAGTGTTGAAGACACCTTTTGAGACACCTTTTATATTGAAAGACTGAGTTATTCAGAACTGTAATAAAAGATCAATATGAATGTAAAATAATGAATGAATTTTGGAATGAGGCATGCAAAAAGACAGATACATGCACATGAAAAATGCATCACTTCAACAAACTTTTGACATCTGCTTTTGGAACAATAAAACATAAAAATGTAATGTTCCACTCTCTGCTAAAAAACGCATACATATTTGGGATTTCTGACCTTTCAGGGCAACATTTAGAGGATATGAAAAGGAGGACATCCAAGACAGAACAACATCACACAAGCATGTGAGAACACCAGGGTTTAGAATTATGCGAAATTGAAGAGAATTGCATTGAATTATGCTAAGTTGAAGAGGTGCGGCTGGTCGAGTGGCTAGATTGCCGGGTTCTCCTTCGGGAAATCTGAGTTCAAACCCTCGTTAGCGTGTGGATTTTATTTTCTACTGGGGGAAAAAAGAAAACTTTAACCTGCACAGTTCGCTGCGACTGCACAGCCAGGTAGCCTTCATTCCTCAGACACAAGACCATCCTGCCCTACACTGCAAAGTACTATAGGCAGTAGATGACAGAAGAGAATTGTTTACAATCGGAGACAGTGGGGGGTGAAGTATCAGATGAGTTCAACATAAGTCTTTCAGACTAATCTTTGTAGATAGATGAAGGTGAAGATTAGCATGAGAGAAAAGTTGCAAGCCCATGTAATGTCGAAGGTGTGTGTATATATATATCTGGAATTAAAACCTAATTTCCGAGTACTGAAAATTCATTGTAAAAAGAGTTAAAAGACAACTGGGATCGACTTAATCGCATCGAGTTGAACCCATACAGTGCAGTATCTGACTGCAGGATACCTATCTGCCTGCCGAAAGTGTCACCCAGAGCATGAAAAGGGCAGTTCCAGCAACAACCTGCTGTGTCTCTGAAAAAAAAACTGCACCACAAAACCGAATGATGGAATCCAAAAAGCGAACCCACGGCCTTCTGAAGTGGCTTAACCACAAGGCCACAGTGACCCCCTAAAAATCCACTGGGAGGAAGAGAGAACAAACAGGATCCAACAACAAATCAATACTGAAGAAGACTGGTTATGAAGATAAATAAAACTGAGGCAAATGAAATATTGTGGACATGTAAAGATACCCGAATACCTGGAACAGATATCTATGGGAGGTTGAGCAAAGAAGTGGAGAAGAGGCAAGATGTGTAATTTACATATGACAGCAGCAGAGGCAGGACATCTGGCTTATGACAGAGAAACGTTTTTTTCTTTTTTTTTTTTACTGATGAAGGATAAGTACACAGGACGAGCACAAGCTACTGAATGATGATGATGATGATGATGCTGTGGCAAGAAATCTTGAAATTTCAACCCTCAAAGATCATTTACTTGCTTTTGTTTATTGTAAATGTCATCTTAAACAGAAGACACTACATTTAGACAAAATTTCATGCAGGCGAACCATTTTTGGGAGTAAATCTCAATGCACTGGAAGATGTTTTGCATCTGCTATGTTCTGTTTACCATAAACTGGCCATTATTTGTAATGTGTTGTAAATTTTGCTGCAGCATTTCAAGATTTGATTTTGTTTTCATCTGGAATGTATTTTGTTTTTAATGTGCTAAAAATACTTATACTAAAACCTCCCAAAAATAACAACAATAAAAACTTCCTGATAGACCATCACAAAATAAGAAAATTGGGATTTTTGAGATTAAAGGTTACAAACAACTTCTTAGAATATAGAGCAAGAAGAGAAATGCTGACATTCTAAAAGATCTGAGCATCAAAGAACACTGTCTCATAAACAGTATCATGTCTCAGAGACTGAAACACTTTGGCCTTTGGCCATATTAAATGCCAGAGGCTTGGAAAGGAGAGTGATGGAAGAAATGGTTAATGGAAGAAGAGGCAGGGGTTAACCCACACAATGATTGACACAGGACATTACAAACAGTTTAGACAAGAGGGTGCACGAGGCAGGAGAAGTGGCCAGATAGCCAGAAACTTTTCAGCCAAGTTATGCAAGGACATGATGTGATGAGCATAAACAAAATTACTGCACATGCTATCTGCAACAATTAGTAGATGCGGTTGTTGCACACAGTGAACAAGTGGGGTTAGAATTAAATTGTAAAAAGACAGATTATGGTCGTCGCTAGGAAGAAAGAAATACCACAATGTAATATTCATGTAAATGGGAATATTCTTCAACAAGTCAATCGGTACAATTATCTCGGAACAGTCATAACATCTGATGGGAGATGCCTTGAAGAGATTAGAACAAGAATCGCCATGGCGAAAGTAGCCTTTAGCAAGATGAAAAACATACTGACCAATAAAAAGATGTCAACTGAAACGAGAAAAAGAGTGTTGAGGTGCTACATAGAGCCTGTACTATTGTATGGATGTGAAACTTGGACAATGAGCAGTCAGGCTGAAAAACATCTGATAGCTGTAGAAATGTTTCTGAGGAGAATGCAAAGAATACCATGGACAGACAGAAAAACCAATGACCAAGTACTAAAGGAAACAAATGAAAATTGTAAATTGATTAGAGAAATTAGACGTAGACAGTCAAAATTCTTTCGACATGTTATGAGAAGAAATGAATTGGAGAACTTAGTGACAACTGGCAAGATCAAAGGGAACAGACCGAGGGGAAGACCGATAAGTAAAGACCTGGATGGCTTGGCCACATGGTATGGTCGAGACAGGAACACTGAGCTGATCCACGACTCTGGTGATCGAGTGAAAAGGCGAGTCATGACCGCCCACGCTTTCCGGCACGGCACATGATGGATGGATGCTATTACAGTGTGGCTTCCTGTAGCCGCCTTAATGTCCTAATGCTAATGTTATCCAACTGTCAGGTTTACCATTGCAGTGTAGAATCAAATCTTTCACACATACAAGGTATTGTAAAATGAGGTCAAGTGACCATCTCCCTTTCACATCTGCGGTACACCTCCCTTATAATTAGAATTACCATAACAATTAGAAATACTGTGCTACATAGTAATTAGTTTTGCACATTTCCAGCACATTATCATGCGTTTATAATACATATATTGTTGTTTTGGGGGTTTAAGATTAACCTAAAAAGCGATGTTTTAATGAAAGTACGGGGGCGAGTCAATAAGTAAGTCACACAATTCTGTAGGATGGCAGGTAAATGTAGTTGGTGTTTTCTACAGGTGTCATTAGGTGACAGCAACATCAAACTTTATATTCCCGTTCATCAGGTGGCGCTAGGTGTCTCATGCGCATGCGCAGCACATAATCAAAATGGCGATTGTACTTACGAAGTGTACAACCAAAGAGCAACGTGTTGTTGTGCGTTTTTTGTGGGCAAAAGGACTGCCTGCAAAGGACATTCATAAGGAAATACTTCCTGTTTATGCTGACAAATGTTTGTCCCGTAAAGCAGTGCAATTAGAAGAAAACGTCCAGGACTTCTGACTAGAGGAGTGTTGCTTCTTCATGACAATGCCAGGCCACATACGGCTCGATTAACTCAGGAGAAAATTAACCAACTAAGGTGGGAAGTTCTGGAACATCCACCTTACAGCCCTGACTTAGCCCCTAGCGATTTCCACCTTTTTGGTCCACTGAAAACCCACCTTGGCGGGAGACATTTCACAAATGATGCTGAAGTTGAATACATGGTTTAGAAAACAGAGCATGCAATTCTATGCAGCCGGTTTGGGAGGACTGATAAAACAATGGGATAAGTGCACCAATGTTGGTGGAAATTATGTTGAGAAATAAAGGGACAATGTATGTATAAAAATAAACTGGTTTCAAATTGTTATAATATTTAGTTATTTTTCTACTGCCATTTGTGACTTACTTATTGACTTCCCCTCGTATGTACAAAAGATAGGAAGATGGTAATATCCAATTCTTAACCTTTTGGAAATAAGTTTGCTTTTTCGTCATTTCTTAACAAGAACATAAAAAAAAAAAAATTATGGCACCTGGGGGTCTCAGAAAAAACTGCACTAATGAACTGAATGACAGAATCTGAAAATGTACCCCTAAGGAGACAGGCAGCTTACCACTTCGCCACATAACAACACTAATCACTACGCAAAGTATAGGATGATTGAGAAATCCCTAAGGACAGTAATATGGGGAAATAACAGGTATTGCCTGGCACTCAAAGAAGACGAAAGGAAATATATCTTTATTTAGACTGCCGATCTAGTCAGGCATTGAGGTGCATATGGTTCAATCACAGAGATGCACTATCCCAGTGGTTCTCAACCTTTTTCGCCCATGCCCCCCCCCCCCACCACATTTTCAGAACGTCATTCCTCCCTTTCGTATTTTCTACCTAAAAATCCCGCCCCCTCCCATACACAGTATACGTAATAATGGAAGCTCAATTTAATAATACTAAAACAAGTCTAGACGTCCACATAAAACTGATTTGTGGGTCTACGTACTTTATAAAATGAATTTCAGAAGGGCGAGACGTACAAAACCGTACAATATGAAGGGAAAAACAATATCAAGTAATCGGTTCTTGTATTAACGCCATCTTGAAATAATCTTAATTCCCCCCTAGAAATCTTAAAATTCCACCCCTGGGGGGAAATTCCCTACCGGTTGAGAACCACTGCACTATCCATTTGAGATGATAGGCTAGAATGTGAGTACCTATAACTTTACATGTTTAAAATGTCTTGTGATATCTCATAGCTATTTTCACTTGCTTTCTATGAGTGCCAATTGTTTCTCGCTAATATATTTCATGTGTTAGCCACACTGGCAGCACTGATCTTTGTGTCAGAACAAGCAGTAAGCTTAAAGACACATACAAGACTATAACATCCAGCATGAGATACACAGGGCAGCCACCATCAGCCTGTCAGTGGCTCACTTAAAATCCTTATGTGATAGGAGCTGTCACAGACTCCCAGTCAATGCTTAGACAAGGAAAGGATAGATAGATTAGGTGTGCAATGTTTCTACCCATCTTCACATACTTTTATGGTTCTATTGTTCTGGGCTGTAGGTGTCCACAGCAATGAGGGGAGCTGGTTGTTTGACCTTTAAAGCACCCACAGCGGGTTTCTGCAACATGGATCAATCAAGTGCCATCTCCACAATGAAGGTTGGCTGCAATGGATCTCCAACACTGTCTGTCTCTCGCCCTTACTGTACATTCTGTCAGACTGATGTTCATCCATCTTTTGATGTTATCTTCCCACTTGTATCATTGTCTACCTCTTGCTCGCTTGCCCTCAACTTTGCCCACCAGTATGATTTTTATAAGAATATCATGTCTTTTAACGTGGCCAAAATATTTCACTTGCCTCCTCTTTATTTTCCTGTTTTTCTAGAACCTCTGCATTTGATTGCTTTTGTTTCCATGAAATACGACATATTCATCTGTACATCCGCATCTCCAGGGTCTCTATGCAACTTTCTAGTTGCTTGTTCAATGTCCAGGCTTCTGTGCCATACAACATAGATACTGGATCAATACTGCAGCCTATCCTAGATCAGTTACTGTGAGATGCCACTGCCAATGATGCATTAATGCTGTATAGCCTGTTGAAGCTGGGAATCAAGCTTGAAGCCAGAGGTAGTAACATAGAGAGAGAGAGAGAGAGAACCAGGAGGTGCTTGTACAACCAGTGTACTTTGGGAATAATCAGCTCTCGAGGACTTGGACATTTGTCTAGCACTCCTTACAGGCATGCCCATGTGCTGGTCATTTTGGTTTAGAGAGACAGCAATGTAGAAATAAAAAGGCAACTTTCTATTGTCTAGTGCAGTAGTTCTCAACCGGTGGAATTCCCCTCGCGAGAGGGGATTTGGGGGAGGGGGGAAATTAAGATTATTTCAAGATCGCGTTAATACAAGAACCGATTATTTGATATTGTTTTTCCCTCCATTCTTTACGATTATGTACTTATAGCCCTTCTTAGATTTGTGTTATAATGTAAGTAGACCCGCAAATCACGTTTTATGTAGACGTCTAGACTTGTTCTAGTATGTGTTATTAAATTTAGCTTCCATTTTTACGGATACTCTGTGTGTGTGTGTGTGTGCGCGCGTGTGTGTGCGTGAGTGGGGGGTTTGGATTTATCGGAGGAAATATGAAGTGGGGGGGGGGGAGAGAGAGAGAGAGAGAGAAAAGGGGGAGAAAGGAAGAGAATGACATTCTGAACATATATTGAAAGGGTTCATAGGCAAAAAAAAAAAGGTTGCGAACCACTGGTCTAGTGTATCTTCTGTTACTTCAGTATTTCTCTGGGACACCTTTCTTGCAAGTCTGTTCAAATATGGTTAGTTATTTTGTTGTTGGTGTGTTTGCTTGCTTTCAACTCAAGCTTAGTCCATACACGTGTTATTACTTCTAGGGCACTGTACTGATTTTTGCGTGTGGGTTAGCTTTCCCTGTTACCAGTGTCCCTCGCCATCAGGCGACCAAACTGTGACTTCTAAAATACTTGTAATTTACGCCCCCAAGTCAACATTTTAGTCCAACTGACCAGCATATGGACTGAACCCGCTACCTCGGCACCAGCACACCAGAAGTTTAAGAGCAAGCACTGTTATCCATCCAGCCATGCTAACCTGCATGGTTAGTTACAAGTTTCACCATTTTCTGTTCTTGTGATGTGAGCTCTGAATGATTCCCTTCCGGTGCCTTCTTCTCCCTGTCTGCTATAGCAAACACAGATTAAACATACTTTTACATACTGTAAGATGCATTTGGTATATGGCACCATATTTGTATAAATCAATCGGTACATAGTGGGTGATCTGCTTAGTACCTCAATCGTTGCCTTTACTTCCCAAAACATTTACTGGCACCCACTTTAAGCTCAGTTGGCCTGACCTAAGAGTCCAAGTCAATTTTTACAATTACTCCCTGATGCAGATTCAAACCCCTGACCACCAGGTCTGTATCTAGCAGTGAAGCTACCACAGCTTCCCTTTGTCTTCTATATTATTATACATTTATTATCTTATTTAATACTGTTTCTCCAGAGTAATGCATTCAATGCAATAATTTCTCTGTATTGTTTCACAGTGCAAGTGTGGGATACAGTGCTAGTTAATGCTGTAAAATATATAAAAACTATAGATACTATAAAATAATGCCATCTATCAATGACATACAAGCAAGTTACTGAAATATACCAGCATACCTTTAAAGACAGATGTGCACATACCTCTATACTTTAACACAAAAATAAAGACAAAATAGTTACACAGCAGTATTGCCACACATACCTCCATACCTTTAAAAAAAATAGTTATATCACCAGCAAATTTTCTTGTCACACATACCTCCACACCTTTAAACAAATATACAGGTATAATACGCCCATGTTCTTGTTAAACCTTTATGCCTTTTAAAAAAATACAGGCAGAACAAGCAAAATTTTCTGTTCACACATACCTCTATACCTTTAAAGACATTGAAAAAAAGGCACAATTTTTAAGCATTCTTTAATTTTCTTGTGAACATTTATGAATGAGATACTCATTAATTTGTTGTTTATATGTAATGCTGCTACACGCATTTTTTGAACATCTTTCATGTACTATTTCTGCACTGAATGCAGATATAAATACTCAAAACAATACATTTATAATGAAAATACAATAATCTACACAAAATATTTGATGTATAATATATTCACCTCCTAATGAATAAAAAACACAAGAGAATGAGGACCACATAATACTTACGAAATTTCACCATAAGCAGCAAAGGCATCCCTCAGCTGATGCTGCTCGATGTCAGCGCTGAGGTCCCCTACAAACACATGGAAGTGTTCTGGGGAAAAAAGACCAACAAAATCTGTGTGTAATCTTTTTGTCTTCATCTCAATGTTCTACTGCGACATTTGAATTTAATTTTCATGTATAAGACTCTCACTCTATTTCTTATGAAAAAAAGATAAGAAGCTAAGAATATAACAGATATAGCTTAATATAACTTAAATTAAAAAGAAAGAAAAAAAACAACAACTTGATTTATCTCAAAGCTCATACTGAGTGAGCGCAACCACAGTAGATGCAAGCAACCGCAACAGACGTGAGCAACTGCAGTGTACAGTGTGGAATAACAGCAGCAGTGTAGAGCAATGGAAGTAGATAGTGTAGATCTAACATTATAGATGGTGTAGAGCAACGGAAGTAGATAGTGTAGATCTAACATTATAGATGGTGTAGGGCAACGGAAGTAGATAGTGTAGATCTAACATTATAGATGGTGTAGAGCAACGGAAGTAGATAGTGTAGATCTAACATTATAGATGGTGTAGAGCAATGGAAGTAGATAGTGTAGATCTAACATTATAGATGGTGTAGGGCAACGGAAGTAGATAGTGTAGATCTAACATTATAGATGGTGTAGAGCAACGGAAGTAGATAGTGTAGATCTAACATTATAGATGGTGTAGAGCAATGGAAGTAGATAGTGTAGATCTAACATTATAGATGGTGTAGAGCAACGGAAGTAGATAGTGTAGATCTAACATTATAGATGGTGTAGGGCAACCAGAGTATACTGTATAGCAACCACTGAAGATGCAAGCAATCGCAACTGACATGAGCAACTGCGGTGTACAGTGCAAAGCAACCAGTCTGAGATGGAAAAACATAAACATCCGCTGTTTGTAGGCACGCCACATGATGATGATGATGATGATGATGATCACAGAACTGTCTTTATTTCAACCTCTTCTTTACATGGAAAACAAAAATTGGTTTATCTCATGTGGCCCTAATCATCACCCCTGAGATTGTCATCACATTTCCCAACACGGTGACACTTGATTTCATGAATGATAAATCAGAAGATTCTTCGAAGTGTCATGATTTCAATGTGAACCCTCACATGACAAAACTGTGAAAACTTGCTATAATCGTATTCTAAATCTGCCTCCCCTTCTCCCTGCTCCATGGATGCCATCTGAAATATGCATGAAGACAGCAGCAGACGCCAGCCTCAATATGACATCACCATGCTTATTTTTCTGAAATAGCTCATGTGGTAGTTATTATGCTTCCTCGGCTCATCACAGAACATTCCTTTAGTAAGCTGTTTTTTAAAGACACATCTAATTCCTCTGTACTTACTTCTGTCAATACAGTAATCTACTGCCTCTGTTATGAAGTTTCAAGAAAAATTTCCAGACATAGAAATGATGCTTCTTTTAAAGCATTTTATTTCAAAAGGAGCCTGTTCTACTACTAGGCGTGTCTACCGGGTGATAGGTGGTAGAGTGGATTTTAGATACAAACAATAGAGGATAGCTGCAACTATGTTGGATATGTGGCTGTGGGTCAACACAGGTGTTGGTCACTAAGAGGAGTTGGAAAGATGGCTAGCCCTATAAAATACCTCTAACTTCTGTGACATTGCAAGTTTATTCAGGGTTGACACGATTTCCAGTTGACAAATTTCTTGTATTAACTATGCACCTCCCTTACCCTTCTGGTCTCATTATTTCTGACATACCACAATTACCCATGTTTCATTATTTCTGAAATTACACAATTATCTATCTGTTGCATCTGTTACCCTACAATCTATCATCTGCTTGTGCTGCCCATCTGTGTTTCCATCATTTCAATCTGCCTTTTCCCTGCTTCTCCCTTTTCCACACAAGCGAGTAAAGTGCTGGCAACTTAATAAAGAATTCAACTGCTAAAAGCTTTTGATGAATAGAGTGTTGATACTTTAATTACACTGATGGCTGGAGGAACAATACAAATGACTGATCAGATCCTCTCTGCTGATTGCATGATCTCGTGTCTGATTGAGGGAGGAATGGCAGTAATCAATTCCATTTTATCTGGATGTTTGTCTGTGTGTGAGGGCTTGTGTGTGAGTTTGCTGATGATGTCTATCTCTTTCTGCTATGTGTACAGGTGCATCCCCTAACAATACCCGATGCTTCTTCCTGTCAAGTGTATCTGTAGTGGTGTGTGTGTGTGCGCGCATGTGCATGCGTGTGTGTGCGCGCGTACGTGTGTGTACACGAGTAGATGTCTAAAAGTACCTGATGTCTCTTCCTGTCACATGTACATGTGTGGGTGTGTACAAATAGATGTCTAAAAGTACCTGATGTCTCTTCCTGTCACATGTACATGTGTGGGTGTGTACAAGTAGATGTCTAAAAGTACCTGATGTCTCTTCCTGTCACATGTACATGTGTGGGTGTGTACAAGTAGATGTCTAAAAGTACCTGATGTCTCTTGCTGTCATATGTACATGTGTGGGTGTGTATAAGTAGATGTCTAAAAGTACATGATGTCTCTTCCTGTCACATGTACATATGTGGGTGTGTACAAGTAGATGTCTAAAAGTACCTGATGTCTCTTCCTGTCACATGTACATGTGTGGGTGTGTACAAGTAGATGTCTAAAAGTACCTGATGTCTCTTCCTGTCACATGTACATGTGTGGGTGTGTACAAGTAGATGTCTAAAAGTATCTGATGTCTCTTCCTGTCACATGTACATGTGTGGGTGTGTACAAGTAGATGTCTAAAAGTATCTGATGTCTCTTCCTGTCACATGTACATGTGTGGGTGTGTACAAGTAGATGTCTAAAAGTACCTGATGTCTCTTCCTGTCACATGTACATGTGTGGGTGTGTACAAGTAGATGTCTAAAAGTACCTGATGTCTCTTGCTGTCACATGTACATGTGTGGGTGTGTATAAGTAGATGTCTAAAAGTACATGATGTCTCTTCCTGTCACATGTACATATGTGGGTGTGTACAAGTAG
Organism: Cepaea hortensis; assembly: GCA_963921405.1. NCBI lineage: Eukaryota > Metazoa > Mollusca > Gastropoda > Stylommatophora > Helicidae > Cepaea > Cepaea hortensis. Next base: position 67,239,147 of record OY992877.1, on the reverse strand, counting down.
ATGTCTAAAAGTACCTGATGTCTCTTCCTGTCACATGTACATGTGTGGGTGTGTACAAGTAGATGTCTAAAAGTACCTGATGTCTCTTCCTGTCACATGTACATGTGTGGGTGTGTACAAGTAGATGTCTAAAAGTATCTGATGTCTCTTCCTGTCACATGTACATGTGTGGGTGTGTACAAGTAGATGTCTAAAAGTATCTGATGTCTCTTCCTGTCACATGTACATGTGTGGGTGT